>PITA01012166.1:45968-63401 GCA_004023965.1 Spilogale gracilis | reverse complement strand
GATTCTCTGATTTCCCTTTCTATTTTTTCGTTGTTGGTGTATAAGAATGCAACTGATTTCTGCGCGTTGATTTTGTATCCTGCCACATTACCAAATTGTTGTATGAGATCCAGTAGTTTGGGGGTAGAGTCTTTTGGGTTTTCCACATATAGTATCATGTCATCTGCAAAGAGAGAGAGTTTGACTTCGTCTTTGCCAAACAGGTATGATACTTTTTTGTAACAACTTCTCTGGCATTTCTAATAGGAAGATAATTCTATACGGCGTAATAGAGTGGTTTCTGTAGGTTTCGTGTTCTGCTTTGTGTCTCTGACTTCTGTACTTGCATTAATTTGTGTTACATATTCTGTAAAGATAGATGGAAAAAATACTTTTACAGTTATTTCAAACGCTTGCGTAAGTCATCTCAGCACTTTCCAGGTGCTCCAGAGAGAATTAAGAAATCACAAACCCTTTGTGAACCATTCTTTACTCTCCACGATAAGCTTATTTTAGTCGCAGTGACGTAACGTACTGATTTTCTTCCCCCCACAATCCCACATGCAGTTTGTCAGGATGAATTAGCATCGCAGGATGAAAATTGCCGGAGTGCAACCATCGTCATGCTGTCGCCCTCAGAGAGCTCCCATCACCTGTCACCTGGGTGTTTGCAGCTCCTGCCTAGCCTCCCTGCCCTCACCCACCCTTGCACCCTTCCATCTGTTCTCAACACAGTAACCTGTAGGATCCTTCTTAAAGATGGGTCAGATCATGTGACTCCTCTGTTCAAATCCCTGCTGTGCTCTTTCCCTCAGAAGAGCAGCCAGGGCCCTTGCAGGCACCCCCAGGCCCAGCAAGGTCTAGCCTCGTTCTGTTTGACCTCATTTTCTGCTACTCCCTTTCTCTGCTTCAGCAGGGAGGCTCTTTGCTTAATTGTGCCAGATATGTTCTCCTTTTAGGGCTTTTGCTTTGCTGCTTCCTATATTTGAAATGTTCTCCCCACCTCTTATATAGGAGACCTCCCTCAGACGTGGCTAAAATGATTACTCTATCTTGTTACCTCGCAGTGAGCCAACCCTGAGCACCCCTCCACACACGCTCTACATATTCCCTTTCACCTGATTTTTAAATCTTAGCATTAGGGTGCTTACCACCTTCTAACCTTCTGGGTATTCCTTGTGATTTATTTACTGTTCTTGTCTCGCATTTCCTGCTCCCCGCCCTGGCACAGTAAACACTCAATATGTATTTGAACCATTGCATTCTTTATGTTGCATTTTCTATACTGCTCATAAAGAAATTGTTGTATTTTAAGAAATATATTTTAGATTGCACTTGTTTATCTTGACTTTTCTTAAGTTTATTATTATTTTTTAATAATCCCTACACCCACCCTGGAGCTTGAACTCTCACAACCCTGAGATAAAAAGTCACACGCTCTATCGCCTGAGCCAGCCAGTGGCCCCATATTTTGCATTTTAATAATATATTTCAATTTTAAGTATTTGGATCATTATTTTAGAACTCTACATGGAAGGCAATTAAGAGATTCTATGCCATCAAAATTCAACTTCCCATATAGCCTACAACTAGTTACTTCCCATATTTAATTTTCTTTAAGTAGAAGTAAGTTCTCCCAGAAAGCATTTTTATTCTCTTTTTCCTCAGTCTTCTATTCTCTTATTTGTGTGCAATAGGACTGACTTACTGGAAGCTGGAGGAGAAGGACATGTATCACTCTTTGCCTGAGACTTTGGAGAAGACGTTTGTACCAGCCTCCTCCACAGATATATCCCCGGGCCAGGTAATGTAAAAACACATGGCGTAAAAAAAAAGACAAAAACAAAAACATTGTGTGTGCGTGTTTGCATTATACAGTTTTAGTTGAGTATGCCGTTTCATTATAATTTTTGTGTTTTCCAATTTCTGATATACTAAAGAAAGCCTGGGCTTCAAATTATACCTGCTTTCAAATTTGGTCTCTCATTCATTGCCTTATGTGATCATAAGAAAGTTACTTAAGAGTAGAATTAGAGGGCGCCTGGGTGGCTCAGTGGGTTAAAACCTCTGCCTTCGACTTAGGTCATGATCACAGGGTCCTGGGATCGAGGCCCGTGTTGGGCTCTCTGCTCAGCGGGGAGCCTGCTTCCTCCTCTCTCTCTGTCTGCCTCTCTGCCTACTTGTGATCTCTGTCAAATAAATAAATAAAATCTTAAAAAAAAAAAAGTAGAATTAGAAATGTCCAGTTAATGTGTTGTAAAATTGAGATGATTTTGTGCCTATGATTCGAAATACAGCAGTCCGCAGACAACAGCTTCTGCTGTTCCTACACCTGGTTTTGATTCCCCATCCTATTATGCCTTACTGCTAATCCATTTGTACCATAATTTTGAGTATTTTAATTTGCTGTAGTAATTTTCTTGGAGCAAGAAATGTAACTATTTTCTTTGCTTCAGAACAGTGCAGTAAAACTATCCCACTTGTGTACGTCCATGCACATATCTCACTTCTGTGTTTTGGTCTAGTGGTGAGAAAGTAGTTTGGGGAAAAGGAGGGATTACAATGAAAGTAATCAGGAGAGCTGTAAGCATGAGTGACCGGCATCGGTGGGGCCGTGGGGGAACAGCATCGGCATGGCCATCAGATCCCCAGAATGGGGCAGAAACCAGCATCCCATCCTTCAGGAAAGGAGTGAAAAAGAGAGAGAAACACCGAGAGAGGAAGGCTGAGGAATGAGATTGTGAGGGGCCAGGAGGCTCAGTGGGCGTGGCGTTGCAGGGTTCACAGCATGCGTAACAGGACCGGCACCATCAGTAAATGGGTACTGTGTTTCAGTAATTCTAAAATACTGTCACTTTTAAGACTGCCTGTTTCGTGTTCTTAACCCCCGTCCAAAATTACCAAGAGAGCACTGATACAGTAGCATTTATATTTTATTCTTATTGAAAGAGCTTGTAGACCTAATTATACATTGATTTTTATCAAAGAACTCTTAAACACACACAAGAAGGACAATATAAGTGAAAAAGGTTGTTATTAAAACTTTTTCACCTATGGAGGCTTACACTCTGTTTTCAACTCAGTTGGTTTTGATGTTTTCCCACGTACTGTTTTCCTTGCGCTGTCAAGAGCTTTGAGAATTTGGCATTTCTTTAAAAAAGGAGGAAAAGATCTTGGAACAGTGCATCAAAAACTAATGATGTATTTTATAGTGACTAATGTAACACAATAAAAAATTGAAAAAAGCAAAAGAGGGAAGGGGATTTTTACCTGGCTTAGTCGTTATGTAGAACCGGCCTATATTTGGCTCCCAGGTGGGGGAATAGTGCTAACTCTGTAGGATTCACCATCCTTTAAATATTGGTTCTGAGGGGTTCTGGGGTTCTGGTGTAGTCTCTAGGATTTTCTTCCAGACTGCTGGCACTTGTTTGGTCAATTTTGATGTTTTCAGTATTTGGTTCTGAGCAGGAAATGACAATTAGGTCGCAGCTGCTACTTGACCAGAAGCAGTGTAAGATGCCATTCATTACAAGAGGCATCCTCACTCCGGAGATGTTAAACTATGAAAAGAAATCATAGTTGTGGAAAATGGTGAAAACTGCTTCCTTGTACTACTGTGAGCTCTAAATAGAGGAATTGCAGCTCACCCAAACCCCCGGGCAGGCTTCCTCAGGCTCCCGGCCACATCTGGAGCTCTCTGCTTCTTACAGGCCGGGAGCCTTGAAAGGGCCTTTAGGTTGTTGGTATATAAAAATTAAAATTCCAAAGTAGAATTACAGAAACTATGCATTTTAAGGGTTTACAATCAACAAATTAATGAGTTTTTTTTTCCTTTTTCTTTTTTTTAAAGATTTTGTTTCTTTGAGGAGCACCTGGTAGCTCAGCTGTTAAGCATCTGCCTTAGGCTCAGGTCATGAAATAGAATCTTAAAAAAATAAAAACATAAGGAAGAAATTTTGTTTATTTGAGAGTGAGAGAGGCACAAGCAGGGGGCAGGACAGAGGGAGATGGACAAGCAGACTCCCCACTGAGCAGAGACCCCTGGGGTCCTCCTCCTCCCACCCCCTCCCCATGTGGGGCTCGATCCCAGGACCCTGAGATCATGACCTGAGCTGAAATCAGACACTTCACTGACTGAGCCACCCAGGCGCCCCCATGCACACACAAAATGTTTAATCATCTTTTTTTATTTTAAGATATTTATTTATTTATTTGACAGAGAGAAACACAGCCAGAGAGGGAACACAAGCAGGGGGAGTGAGAGAGGGAGAAGCAGGCTTCCCGCCGAGCAGGGAGCCCGATGTGGGGCTCGAACCGGGAACTCCAGGATCATGACCTGAGCTGAAGGCAGTTGCTTAACCAACTGAGCCACCCAGGTGCCCCAAATGTTTAATTATCTTATTCACAAGCTAGTTGGAGGGTTTACTTAAAAATATTTATAGGGCGTCTGGGTGGCTCAGTGGGTTAAGCCTCTGCCTTTGGCTCAGGTCATCGTCTCAGGGTCCTGGGATCAAGGCCTGCATCGGGCTCTCTGCTCAGCAGGGAGACTGCTTCCTCCTCTCTCTCTACCTGCCTCTCTGCCTGCCTGTAATCTCTCTCTCTGTCAAATAAATAAATAAATAAAATCTTTTAAAAAATATTAATTTATGATATTTTGCAACCTTTGTAGGGTCTGAAAATTGGACACAAATCTAAAGCTACATATGAATGTATTCTTTCAGTGCTTTCAGTATATCTCTTGCTGAATCTATAATCTCATTTAAGAAAATGTCCACAGTTTATATTTGAGGCCTGGGGTTAAATTGTCCACCATCATGACCTACAATAGATCCCACCTTGAAATAATTTAAGGCTGAAGTTTTAATGTTTGAAGCTTAGACCTCTTTGTAACATTTCTAGTATCACAGAGCCCTGATTTCAAGCTGTAGAAATTAGGGTCATAAACCTTCTTACTTTATGAGTGTTTTAAAGGGGCTTATTTCCATTGGTTAACTTGTTTCTTAACACTTTTTTTTTGTCTGCCAACTCTTAAAAAAAGGGTTGTTTTTTTTTTTTTTTTTTTTTAGAGTGCCTGGGAAGGGGTGCCTGGGTGGTTCAGTCAGTTGAGTGTCTGGCTCTTGATTTCATCTCAGGTCATGAACTCAGGATCCTGGGATTGATCCCCGTGTGGTGGGTAGGGAGGTCTTTTGCTCAAGGGAAGTCTGCTTGAGGATTCTCTCTGTCTCTCTCTTCCCCTCTGCCCCTCCCCCTGCTTGTGTGCATGTGCTCACTCCTCTCTTGTCCCCCTAAAATAAGTAAGTCTTTAAAAAAAATAGGAAAATAGGGGCGTTTGGGTGGCTCTGTTGGTTAAGCGACTGCCTTCGGCTCAGGTCATGACCCTCGAGTCCCTGGTTCGAGCCCCACATCCGGCTCCCTGCTCAGGCGGGAAGCCTGCTTCTCCCTCTCTCACTCCCCCTGCTTGTGTTCCCTCTTTCGCTGTGTTTCTGTCAAATAAATAAATAAAATCTTAAAAAAAAAAAAGGAAGAATAATTACATAGGTACCCCATCCTTGTCCCTTGAGTCACATGATACTAATTTAGCCAGAAGTCTTCTCATCCTGCTCTGGTCATTCATAATGAAGTCTTTTCTTACCTCAAAACTTGATTTTTGTCTTGAGTAGGGAGGACTACCAGTTTTTTATTCTTTAGAAATTCTTAGGCTACTAAATAACTGAGGTTCAGATTACCACCTTAATATTTATTGTTAGGGGATATTAATTTTTCTCATTCTGAGGAAGACTCATAATTAATAGGTAATGACTTCTAAATTTCTTTTGTAAGTCCGACAGTCTTGAGTCTGATTTCATTTAAAATCTTTCAAAAATCTTTTTTGTGGTGCTGATCTTGATGTCAGAAAGCTTTTTTTCATCGTTGATAATACCATTTAAATAATTTTGTTTCATATCTTTAAGTCTAATGCTAGTAATGAGATGAAGCTACCATCACTGAAGGATATTTATCATAAAAAACAAAGGGAAAACAAGCAGTTACCTGAGAGGAATCTCACTTCTGCTTCCAACCCAAATCATCCACCAGAGGTAAATTGTCAACACTCTGCTGAGTGAAAATGAACGATGCTTCATGCCTCTTAACTTTTATCTTAAGCTCTATTTTCCCTAGGAGATCTAAAGCCTACTCACATAAAAACAAACACTAAGTATTGAGGGCAAAGCCTGACTGTTGTCTGTCTTATTTCTAGGTACTAACTCTAGATCCAACGTTACACATGAAGCCAAATCAGCAGATTTCAGGGATTCAACCACCAGGCTTTTTGAATGCCCTTGATGACAGAATATCCTTTTCACCAGACTCTGTTCTAGAACCCAGTGTGTCTAGTCACTCTGACATAGACTCATTTTCACAAGCAAGTAATATCGCTTCTCAGTTATCCGGATTCCCAAAATATCCCTCAGATACAAAAGCTTCACCAGTGGACTCTTGGAAAAATCATGGATTCCAAAACGAAAGTAGGACCAGTTCCACGTTTCCTTCAGTTTATACCATTACCAGTAATGACATCTCGGTCAACACTGTCGATGAAGAAAACACTGTCATGGTAACCTCAGCCTCAGTCAGTCAGTCCCAGCTTCCAGGGACAGTCACCAGTGTCCCGGAATGCATTTCCTTGGCTTCCCTGGAAGATCCTGTGATACTGTCCAAGTATGTATTTCAGTGCATGGCTTGTAATATTAATTGATTTTGTATGACGTATGCTTGAATAATGAAAATGGTTTTTATTGACCTTCCCTAATGTATAAAAACTTAAAGATACAGCATTTTTAAGGTAGAACATCTAAAAATCCCTGACTTTCTTTTTTTGCTTAATCAGTTGTCAATGTGTGTATTGATCTGTTATGTTTTCTGTGGTGTGCCAAGGAAAAAAACAGAACTTTTGCTTATGAGAGTTTGAGTTTGTGGTGTTGGTTTCTCTTGTGGGACAGAGAGGGAGGAAACACTCTCCTAAAATTTTTTTTTGCCCTTAACCACAGAATTAGGCAGAACCTGAAGGAAAAGCATGCGCGACACATAGCGGATCTTCGAGCTTATTATGAATCAGAAATAAATAGTTTGAAACAGAAACTGGAGGCAAAGGAGATTTCTGCAGCTGAAGATTGGAAGAAAACCAATCAAGTTCTTGTAGACAGGTAAAATTTATAATTCAACTATAAAGTTAGTATGTCTCCAATTTGGGTAAATTATTTTTTCTAAAGTGTACTGTATTGTGATAAAAGACTTTGAAAACGTTTTAGTTTTGAAAATTGTAACAGTGATATATTTGCCTAAGTAATTTTTTAAAAAAGATTTTATTTATTTATTTGACACAGGGAGAGAGAGAGATCTCAAGTAGGCAGAGAGGCAGGCAGGGAGAGAGAGGAGGAAGCAGGCTCCTTGCTGAGCAGAGAGCCCGATGTGGGCCTCGATCCCAGGATCCTGAGATCATGACCTGAGCAGAGGCTTACCCCACTGAGCCACAGTAGGTGCTTCCTGTGGAAATCGGAAGTACAAAAGAAGCCCCCCAGTAGGCCTCCTTAGGTTAAAGAGAGGCTGCGGGAGACCGGGTGCCTAGTAAATGATAGCTGAGTAAAGCCCTTTTTTTGTCTGGAAGCCCTTAGAGCCATAGAGCGGTGAGGCAGTGTAGGTTGGATGGCCTGGAAGTCAAGGAAGAAGGGGCTGTGTTAGAACAGTGACGGCCACAGGAGGGGTGGAAGGAAGGGGTCGGAGAGCACACGGAGGCACAGCTGTAGCCGCGGCCACCTGGGACTGGAGAAAGGAGTCACCGAAGACAAAAACCAGTTTTACGTTGTCAGCATACACATCAGGTATTTTCAAACTTAAATTGCAAGGGGGAGAATCCCCCTGGTACTGCAGATGGGGCCGTTGACCCATGGTGGGCCAGCCTGGTCTCAGATTGTTCCGTCACACTGTCTCCTACCACAATCAGTGTGGCGCTTCAAATAGAAAAATAGAGTTAACATACTTCCGCCTGACCTTTAGTGATTGCTTTCAAGAGCACTTTTTGGGTTTTAGGTTTTTAAAAATATTTTATTTATTAAAAATTTTTATTTATTTATTTATTTGACAGAGAGACAGCAAGAGAGGGAACACAAGCAGGGGGAGTGAGAGAGGGAGAAGCAGTCTTCCTCCCAGAGCAGGGAGACCAGTGCAGGGCTCGATCCCGGGCCCCTGAGATGATGACCTGATTAGGAGGCAGATGCTTAACTACTGAGCCACCCAGGCACCCTCTTTCAAGAACAGTATTTTTTTTTTTTTTTTAAGATTTTTATTCATTTGTCACAGAGATAGAGAACACAAGCACATAGAGTGGTAGGCAAAGGCAGAGGGAGGAGCGGCTCCCTTCCAAGCAAGGAGCCCGATGCAGACTTGATCCCAGGACCTTGGGATCATGACCTGAGCTGAAGGCAGCTGCTTGACCAACTGACCCACCCAGGTGTCCCTCAAGAACAGTTTTGTCACTCTGATTTCTGCATGGCATTAATGCACAGTGGTTAGGAGCATGAACCCTGGAGGCACACTGCCAGGTTCCAAATCCCAAAGATTGCTTACAACCCAGGAGGAATTCAGCTTTTGTTTTCTCATCTGTAAAATGGTACAGTCCTAACTCATAGGATTGTGAGGATGACTGTAAAGTGCTTAACATAGATATTAGCTTTTATTCACAATTCATTAACACTGCATCAAAATGATAACAGAATCCTTTTGTGTGTTTTGTGATTTTGAGGTACTGTGATGATTCACTTTAGGAAGAAGGTCTTTAATATAAGAATAATAGATCTAGGCTAATTTGAAAAAGTACAGAGGGATGTAATATGAAAGGTCTCCCTGCCCAACGTCTATGGTTATGTTCCAAACTTAAGTTTTATATCCTAGAAATCATAATGCACAGATGTATATATAGGTTTTTTCATAACAAAGATCAAGCTATTTCATGTAGTCGTTATCCTGTATTTTTAAATATAATTCTTAAAAAGATTTTATTTATTTGATAGAGAATGAGCCCAAATAGGGGGAGTGGCAGGCAGAGAGAGAGGGAGAAGCAGGCTCCCTGCTGAGCAAGGAGCCCGACATGGGGCTCTATTCTAGGTCCTTGGGATCATGACCTGAGCCAGAGGCAGACGCCTAACTGACTGTGTCACCCAGGTAGCCCAAGAACTTTTTTTTTCATCTTGCAAACCTGACCCCTGTCCCCATTAAGCAACAATCCTCCATTCCCTGCTCCCCAGCCTTTGGCACTCAGCATCTTACTTTTTGTCTATGAGGTTGATGCCTCATATGAACTTGGGTACCTTGGATAAGTGGAATCATACTTACCATTTTGTGTCTGACCTATTTCACTTAGCATAATGCCCTCAAGGTTCATCCATGTTATAGCAGGTGTTAGAATTTCATCCTTTTTTCTTTTTTAAAGAGGGAGAGAGAGATCTCAAGCTGGCTTTGCACCCAGCATAGAGAGCCTGATGAGAGGCTTGATCTCATCAACCCAAGATCATGACATGAGCCGAAATCAAAAGTCTGGCACTTAACCAGTTGAGCTGTCCAGGTGCCCCTAGATTTTCATCCCTTTTATGTTTTTTTATCCATTTTTGTCCATTGGATGGATAGACCACATTTTGTTTTTCCGTTCATCCTTCTGGACACTTGGATTGCTTCTCTTTTGACTTGTGTATGTTTTATTGTTGTGAACATGGGTGTACAAGTGTCTGTTCATGTTTTGCTTTTTTTGCTTAACTGTATCAGGGATCTTTTCATATAGTTATTTTCTTTGGAAAATGGTATCAAATTTATTGGGATGGATTTATTGAAATGGCAACCTTAGTGTTTACTAACATTGGAGTTATGTTACATATTAGGGAATGAGATTTATAGAATACTTCTAAGGGAAAGGATTTGATCTTCTAATTGTTTTTTTCAATTTATGGTTTTTAGATGTGGCCATTTAGATAGTGCTCTGAATGAAGCTACCAGTCGTGTGAGAACACTTGAAAATAAGAATAACTTACTGGAAATAGAAGTCGTAAGTACTTTTTTGTTTAGTGGCTTAATGTTAGAAACTTTTTTTTTGAAGGTTTTTTTTTTAAACGTTTTATTTATTTATTTGACAGAGAGAGATCACAGTTAGGCAGAGAGGCAGACAGAGAGAAGAGGAAGCAGGTTCCCTGCTGAGCAGAGAGCCCGATGCGGGCCTCGATCCCAGGATCCTGAGATCATGACCTGAGCCGAAGGCAGAGGCTTAACCCACTGAGCCACCCAGGCACCCAGAAACTTTTTTTTTAATGCTAAAAACTTAAACCTTTTTGTTAACTGAACTTTATTTTTTTAGAAAGATTTTTATTTTTATTTTTATTTATTTGACAGAGAGAAACACAGCTAGAAAGGGAACACAAGCAGGGGGAGTGAGAGAGGGAGAAGCAGGCTTCCTGCTGAGCAGGGAGGCCGACGTGGGGGTTGATCCTAAGATTCTGGGATCATGACCTGAGCCGAAGGCAGATGCTTAACGACTGAGACACCCAGGCGCCTCTTAATTGAACTTTAGAGACAAGTTAATAGTTTTTGTTTTTGTTTTTTTTTTTTTAAGATTTTATTTATTTGACAGCGAGAAACACAGCCAGAGAGGGAACACAAGCAGGGGGAGTGAGAGAGGGAGAAGCAGGCTTCCTGCCGAGCAGGGAGCCCGATGTGGGACTCGATCCTGGGTCTCTGGGATCATGACCTGAGCCGAAGGCAGTCGCTCAATCAACTGAGCCACCCAGGCGTCCCGAGACAAGTTAATAGTTTTATGAAAACATTGGCTATATGTTTTTTGTTGTTAGGATGTCTCATTGTTTATATTTGAATGCTGTTGGATTCTTATGATAGGATAAACTTTTACACTTTATTTGCTTTTTTTTATATTAACATATAATGTATTATTTGCTTCAGGGGTACAGGTCTGTGAATCATCAGTCTTACAAATTCACAGCACTGACCATAGCGCATACCTTTCCCAGTGTCCATAACCTAGCCACCCTATCCCTCCTTCCCCACCACCCAGCCACCCTCAGTTTGTTTCCTGAGATTAAGAGTCACTTATGGTTTGTCTCCCTCCCTAGTCCCATCTTATTTCATTTTTTCCCTCCCTACCCACCACGACTACCCGCCCTGCCTCTCAAATTCCTCATATCAGAGAGATCATATGATAATTGTCTTTCTTTACTTCACTCAGCATTATACCCTCCAGTTCCATCCATTTCATTGTAAATGGCAGGATTTCATTCTTTTTGATGGCTGCATAGTATTCCTGTGTGTGTGTGTGTGTGTGTGTGTGTGTGTGTGTGTGTGTGTGTTCTTTATCCATTCGTCTGTTGATGGATATCTAGGTTCTTCCCATAGATTGGCTATTATGGACATTGCTGTTATAAACATTGGGGGCCACATTCCCCTTCGGATCACTACATTTGTATCTTTGGGGTAAACACCCAGTAGTGTGATTGCTGGGTCATGGGGTAGCTCTATTTTCAACTTTTTGAGGAACCTCCATACTGTTTTCCAGAGTGGCTGCCCCAGCCTGCATTCCCACCAATAGTGTAGGAGGGTTCCTCTTTCTCCACATCCTCACCAACATCTGTCATTTCCTGACTTGTTAATTTTAGCCCTTCTGACTGGTGTGAGGTGGTATCTCACTGTGGTTTTGAATTGTATTTCCCTGATGCTGAGGGATGTTGAGCGCTTTGTCGTGTGTCTATTGGCCATTTGGATGTCTTCCTTGCAGAAATGTCTGTTCAAATCTTCTGCCCATTTCTTAATTAGGTTATTTGTTCTTTGGGTGTTATTTGCTTATTTTCTTAAAAGATTTTATTGTTCCATTTGAGAGAAACAGAGCACAAGCGTGGGGGTCGGGGCAGCAGGCAGAGGGAGAGGGAGAAGCAGGCTCCCCGCTGAGCTGGGAGCTCAACACGGGGCTCAATCCCAGGACCTGGAGATCATGACCTGAGCCAAAGGCAGATGCTTAACCATCTGAACCACCTGGGTCCCCCGACTTTTTCACTTAAAAAATATTTTGTATTGGGATATATAATTTACATATCATAAAACTCTTTGGAAGCGTATAATTCTGTGGCTTCTGGTATATTTGCAAACTTGTGCAACCATCCACCACAGTTAGTTTTAGAATATTTTCTCACTCAAGGAAACTCTGAACCCCTTAACCATCAACCTTTCCCTCATAACTCCAAAACTACTTCTCTGCAGCCCCTCGCAACCACTACCTTACTTTCTGTTCTTAGGATTTGCCTATTCTGGATGTTGGTGAAAATCGAATCATATGTAACCTTTTGTGTCTGGCTTCTTTCACTTAGCATGATGTTTTCAGGGTGTACCCATGTTGTAGCATGAATTGGTCTTTCATTTTTTATGGCTAAATAGCAATCTATTGTAGGGGTAGACCATATTTATCCATTCTTCAGGTGACAGGTGTTTTGGTTTTCATGTTTTGGACATTTTGAGTGACAATGCTATGAATATTTGTATATAAGATTTTATGTGGACTTAATCTTTACTTTTTAAACATTATTTATTTATTTTTAAAAAGATTTTATTTATTTATTTGACAGAGAGAGACACAGCAAGAGAAGGAACACCAGCAGGGGAAGTGGGAGGGGGAGAAGCAGGTTTCCCGCCAAGCAGGGAGCCCGATGTGAGGCTTGATCCCAGGACCCTAGGATCATAACTTGAGCCAAAGACAGCCACTTGATGACTGAGCCACCCAGGCACCCCTGGACTTAGTTTTCAATTTTCTTGGATGCATAACTAGAATGCATAAAGTTAAAAATTTTTTTTTCATGCGTTACTGAATTTTATTCTTCTACATGTAACCTTATAAGTAATGTTTCAATGGAAGGTGCCAGTTATGTCCTGTGTACTGTTTCTTTGTCTTTCTTTTTCTTTTTTTTTTTTAAGATTTTATTTATTTATTTGACAGAAACACAGAGAGGGAGCACGAGTAGGGAGGGGGAGTGAGAGAGGGAGAAGCAGGGTTCCTGCCAAGGAGGAAGCCCGATGTAGGGCTCAATCCTGCGTCTCCAGGATCATGACCTGAGCTGAAAGCAGTCGCTTAACCAACTGAGCCACCCAGGCGCCCCTATTTTTTTCTTTTATTATCAAAAATAATTTGTTATCTTTGTTTGTATTTTGTAGAGTGATTTTAGAGAACGCTTCAATGCAGCCAGCAGTGCTTCCAAAATTTTGCAGGAACGGATTGAGGAAATGAGAACAAGTAATAAAGAAAAAGACAATACCATCATTCGACTAAAATCTCGACTGCAGGATTTAGAAGAAGCATTTGAGAATGCTTACAAACTCTCAGATGATAAAGAAGCAAGATTGAAACAAGAAAACAAAATGTTTCAAGATGTAAGTGACAAATAATGGAAACTTAATGACAGGGTAGGCTAAAAGTAATTTTAGACGTTATACTCTTACAGGCAATTAGACTTTTTCCACGCTGATTTTTGTTTTATGTAACTGCTGTAGCTGCAAATATATACCCTCTTAATTGAGTCAGTTGGGTTTTATCTTGAAGCAGGAAGTCAGTTTTCAGAGCGGTGGTGTCACTCCCACGCCTTTCTGCCTCTTGCAGGTCAATTCTTGAGCTATCTTAAATCAACATCTCTGTGGCTGGATGGGGAAATGAACCAGATTTAGAATAGGTTTGATTGAATATTTTCACTTTGCTATAAGGTCACTTAAAATTTGATTTTTTATACCCTTGAGACTGCATTGGGTTTGGGGTTGTATCTTTTTTTCTCAGGTTTTTCTTGATATCCTTTGTCATGGTACATAAAAAAAAATCTGAATGTATTTTAGCTGTTGAATTTTCTTCCTGATAGCTTTACATTATTGTTGCTTTTTTTGTTGTTGTTTTTTGATGTTTTTACTTATATTTTCATCAAGGTAATACATGTATGTGCTTTAAATAGTCAAATCTCAAATGAAAAATGGCAGTCTTCTCCACCACCCCTCTACCTTGGTGTCCCCTACCTTAGAAGCCCTTACTGTCAGTTCTTTTAGCAGTTTCTTCTAGCATTTTTCTCCATGTTTTTATGTATGTAACACATTTATAGTTTTTTCTTTTTTCCCCATCAGTTTCAGACATAATATATCGTCTTCCTTCTGTGGAAAGAAGGTCACAGTTTCATTTTTTTACATCATTTGCTCCCAATGCAAACACTTCTTTCTCTCCTTTCAATGTGATTAACATATTAAATTCGTTCTAAGAAGCTATTCTTTTACATTTTAACAACTCTGAGAAATTGGTGTACATCTTTACACCATGGTGTTATATTTTACTTGCCAGCATTTCTTTTCTCTTTTAGTAGTAATAGTAAATAAAATAATGGTTTCTATTTAGCAATGTCCTAGATTTGAAACAATGGATTATCATTTCCAGTTAAATCAGTATTCAATATTTCTTACTGTCTATGTAAATACTGTTCAGAGCTAAGCTGCAGTGTACAGTGATTATGTTTCCTTTCTCTAACGACTTATATTTTTCCTGGAATTGATAATTGCCTTTTTTTTAAAGATTTTATTTATTTATTTGACAGAGAGATCACAAATAGGCAGAGAGGCAGGCAGAGAGAGAGGAGTAATCAGGCTCCCCGCTGAGCAGAGAGCCCGATGCGGGCCTCGACCCCAGGACCCTGAGATCATGACCTGAGCTGAAGGCAGAGGCTTTAAAACCCACTGAGCCACCCAGGTGCCCTGCCTTTTTTTTTTAATCTGCTTACTATCCTGCAATTAGCACTTCTTCCTACCTCCAGATACTTTTGCATCATTATCACCTGGTTGCTCTTGAGGTCAGATACACAGATGTCTAGGATGTGAGTGCACCATTATCCTGGGGATAGTCTTTGCTTGTTTCCCATATTGAATCTCTCTTTTTTAATGATTTTTATTTATTTTAGAGAGGGAGAGAGCGGGGGCAGGAGCAGAGAGAGATGGACAAGCAGAGTGTATGCTGAGTGTAGAGCCTGACGAGGGGCTTGATCCCAAGACCCTGAGATTATGACCTTACTCAAAATTAAGACTCGGACACTCAGCCGACTGGGCCACCCAGGCACCCCATGGATCTCCTGTGTGCATCCTGTGTCTTCTCTCTCAGTTTAGGTCTTTGTTTTGCTAGAGTATATCTCCTGAGAAAAAGAATACATGGGAGATGAATTCTGAAGCCTCCATATCTGAAAACACTTTGCAGAAAAATTGAGAACATAGTACAGTGTTCCCACATAACCTGCACAGTTCACCTGTTGTTAATGTCTTTCTTATGTTAATTTGATATGTTTGCAACAATTAACCAATATTGATACATAATTATTAAGTAAATTCCATAGCTTATTTAGATGTCCTTTTTTTTTTACCTAATGCTCTTTTTCTGTTGCAGGATCCTGTATTATATTTAGGTATCATGTTTCCTTAGGCTCTTTTTGGCTATGATAGTTTCTCACACTTCCCTTGTTTTTTTTTTTGTGTTTTTTTTTTTAAAGATTTTATTTATTTGACAGAGAAACACAGCCAGAGAGGCAGAGAGGGAACACAAGCAGGGGAAGTGAGAGAGGGAGAAGTAGGCTTCCTGCCGAGCAGGGAGCACGATGTGGGACTCGATCCCAGGTCTCCAGGATCATGACCTGAGCCGAAGGCAGTCGCTTAACCAACTGAGCCACCCAGGCGCCCCTTGTTTTTGATGATCTGGATAGTTTTAAGGAGGACTGATCAGGGATTTTGTTGGATGTCCCTGGGATTTGTCTGCTGTTTTTCTCATGTTTAGACTGTAGTTATAGGATATTAGGAGGAAAAATCCACACAGGTAAAGTACCATTTTCAGCACATCATATCAACAAGCCTTATGTTTTTTTTGTTTCCTTTACTGTCGGAAAAGTTTTAGGCATGGATATAAGTACTCTGTGTAGTATGTCATATTTGATTAGAACTTCACAAAGTTTTGGTTATTACTGTTCTTATTGAGGTATATTAACAGTATAATTTTTGTGTGAGAAAATATGAGATCCTGATTTTTAAGACTTCTTGTATGTTTTACTTCTTCTTTCTTTTTTTTTTTTTTTAAAGATTTTATTAATTTGACAGAGAGAGATCACAAGTAGACAGAGAGGCAGGCAGAGAGAGAGGAGGAAGCAGGCTCCCAGCTGAGCAGAGAGCCCGATGTGGGCCTCGATCCCAGGACCCTGAGATCTTGACCTGAGCTGAAGGCAGAGGCTTTAACCCACTGAGCCACCCAGGCACCCTACTTCTTTTTTCTTAAAGATTTTATTTATTTGAGAGAGAGTGAGTACAAGCAGGGTGAGGGGCAGAGGGACTGAGCAGAGTCCTTGCTGAGCGAGGAGCCCTTTTTTGGGCTCCATCCCAGGTCCCTGAGATCATGACTGAGAAGTCAGAGGCTTAACTGACTGAGCCACCAGTGCCCCTTATATGTTTACTTTGACAGAATACCAGAATTACAGAAAGTTGCAAAAATTGCATAAAAACTTTCCATATACCTTTTAAATTTTTTTAAAGATTTTATTTATTTATTTGACACAGAGAGAGATCACAAATAGGCATCGAGGCAGGCAGGGAAAGAGGGGGAAGCAGGCTCCCTGCTGAGCAGAGAGTCCAATGCGGGGCTTGATCGAGATCATGACCTGAGTCGAAGGCAGAGGCTTAACCCTCTGAGCCACCCAGGTGCTCCTACCTCTTTTTTTCTTTTTTTAAAGATTTTATTTATTTATTTGACACAAAGAGAGATCACAAGCAAGCAGAGAGGCAGGCAGAGAGAGGAGGAAGCAGGCTCCCTGCCGAGCAGAGAGCCCAATGAGGGCCTGGATCCCAGGACCCTGAGATCATGACCTGAGCCGAAGGGAGAGGCTTTAACCCACCGAGCCACTGAGGCGCCCCCCCCCCTTTTTTTTTAAATATTTTATTTATATTTCACAGAGAAATAGTGAGAGAGGGAATACAAGCAGGGGGAGTGGGAGAGGGAGAAGCAGGCTTCCCACCGAGCAGGGAGCTGAATGCAGGGCTCAATCCTAGCACACTGGGGTCATGACGTGAATAGAAGGCAGACACTTAATGACCACCCACCCAGGCAACCCTCTTTTTTTTTTTTTTTTTTTAAGATTTTTATTTGAGAGAACAGAGTGAGAGAAAGAGAGAGCACAAGCTGGAGGGAACAGCAGAGGAAGAGGAAAGAAACACATTACGTGCTGAGCTTAGGGTCTTATGTATTATTTGATCCCAGGACCATGGGATCCAGATGTGAGCCAAAGGCAGAGGCTTAACCAACTGAGCCACCCTGGCACCCCTCCATATACCTTTCATCTCAAGTCTAAGTCTTTTCCTTTTTCTTTAATTTTTTTTTTTTTTTTT
>PITA01012166.1:0-45868 GCA_004023965.1 Spilogale gracilis | reverse complement strand
AAAGACTTTATTTATTTATTTGACAGAGAGAGACAGAGAGGGAACACAAGCAGGGGGAGTGGGAGAGGGAGAAGCAAGCTTCCAGCTAATGCGGAACTTGATCCCAGACCCCTGGGATCATACCTAAGCAGAAGGCATGACCCAGCGACTGAGCCACTCAGGCGCCTCAAAGTCTTTTTCTTTTTTTAAGGATTTTATTGAGAGAGAGCATGAGCAGGGGGAGGGGCAGAGGGAGAGGGACAAGGAGACTCCTGGCTAAGCGGGAACCTGATGCTGGGCTCTATTCCAGGACCCTGTGATCATACCTGAGCCGAAGTTAGACGCTTAATTGACTGAGCCACCCAGGCACATCTTGATTCGCGGTCTTAACATTTAGGAATATGTGCTTCATCATTCTTTTGGTGGTTCCATGTGGCTGTGGCTGCCCCATTGGGCAGTGCAGATAGAGAGAACACTTCCAGCACTGCAGAAAGTTCTGTTGGACAGCACTGTTGTAGAATATTCTTCAGTTTGGGTTTGTGTTTCACACAGATTCAGGTTGTTAGAAAGAATGCACAGGAATACCGCAGAAGGAAACTGAGCCCTTCTTAGCACATCCTGTGAGGAGGCACATGTTAGCTTTGTGGTATTAATCGTGATCTCTTGGTTAAGGTGGTGTTTGCCAGGTGTCTCACTGTAAAGTTTTATCTCCCCATTTGGAATTAATAAGTATTAGGGGATATATATATATAGATAGATGTAGATATATAGGTCTTTATTTATATATTTATACTTATATTTAAACGTTTTAAATTTAAAGTAATTAGTGTATTAAGTGTCCACAATAGCCACACTATGGAAAGAACCTAGATGTCCATCAGCAGAAGAATGGATAAAGAGGATGTGGTGCATACACACACACACACACACACACACACACACACACTATGGAATGGATAAAGAGGATGTGGTGCACACACACACACACACACACACACACACACACACTATGGAATATGATGCACCCATTAAAAATGAAATATTGTGGGGTACCTGGGTGGCTCAGTTGGTTGGGCGACTACCTTTGGCTCGGGTCATGGTCCCGGAGACCTGGAATCCCATCCCACATTGGGCTCCCTGCTCGGCGGGAAGCCTGCTTCTCCCTCTCTCGCTCCCCCTGCTTGTGTTCCCTTTCTGACTGTGTTTCTCTCTGTCAAATAAATAAAATCTTAAAAAAAAAAATGAAATATTGCCATTTGCAATGCCCTGGATGGAACTAGAGGGTATTATGCTAAGCAAAATAAGTCAAATAGAGAAAGACGATTATCGAATAATCTTACTGATATTTGGAATTTGCGAAACAAGGTAGAGGATCTTGGGGGAAGAGAGGAAAAAATGAAATGGGACAAAACCAGAAAAGGAGACAAACCATAAGAGACTCTTAATCTCAGGAAACAAACTGAGGGCTGCTGGAGTGGAATGAGATGGTAGGGATGGGGTGGCTGGGTTATGGACATTGGGGAGGGCATGTGCTATGCTGAGTGCAGTGAATTGTGTAAGACTGATGAATCACAGACCTTTCCCCTTAAAGCAAATAATATATTATGTGTTAAAAAAATAAAGTAAAAAAAGTTAATTAGCATATAGTGTATTAGTGGCTTCAGAGGTGTTTGTATATCATTTTTGGAGAAATTTCTGTTCAAACCCTTTGTTCATCTTTTAATTGGGTTGTTTGTTTACTTTTATTTATTTATTTATTTATTTATTTTTAAGATTTTATTTATTTGACAGAGAGAAATGCAGCTAGAGGGAACAGGAACAGGGGGAGTGAGAGAGGGAGAAGCAGGCTTCCCGCCGAGAAGGAAGCCCAATATAGGCCTCGATCCTGGGACTCTGGGATCATGATTGAGCCACCCAGGTGCCCCTATTTTTATTTTTTATTTAAATTCAATTAATATATAATGTATTACTGGTTTCAGAGGTAGAGGTCGGTGAGTCACGAGTCTTGTATAACACCCAGTACTCATTTATCCTGTACCCTCTTTAATGTGATCACCCAGTTACCCCACCCCCCAGCCCCCTCCCCTGCAGCAATCCTCAGTTTGTTTCCTATGAATAAGAGTCACTTACGGTTGTCTTCATCTCTGCTTTGTCCTTATTTTTTCCTCTCTTACCCTATGATCCTCTGTTTTGTTTCTTAAGTTCCACATAGGAGGGGCGTCTGGGTGGCTCCGTTGCTTGAGCGACTGCCTTCAGCTCAGGTCATAGTCCCAGAGTCCTGGGATCGAGCCCCACATCAGGCTACCTGCTCAGCGGGAGGCCTGCTTCTCCCTCTCCCACTCCCCGTGCTTGTGTTCCCTCTCTGGCTGTGTTTCTCTCTGTCAAATAAATAAATAAAATATTTTTTTAAAAATGCCACATAGGAGTGAGAGCATATGACAATTGTCTTTCTGTGACTTACTTCTCTTAACATAATACCCTTTAGTTCCATCTACATCGTTGCAGATAGCAAGATTTCATTTTTTGATGGCTGCATATTCCTGTGTGTGTGTGTGTGTGTGTGTGTGTGTGTGTGTGCGCGCGCGTATGCACCACATCTTCTTTATCCATTCATCTGTCAATGGACATCTGGGCTCTTTCAGTATCTCAGCTACTGTGGACATTGCTGCTTTGAACAGTGGGATGCAAGAGCCCCTTCGGATCACTACATTTGTATCTTTGCGGTAAATACCCAGTAGTACAATTGCTCGGCCATAGGGTAGCTCTATTTTCAACTTTTTGAGGAAGCTGCATACTGTTTTCTGGAGTGGCCGCACCAGCTTCCTTCCCATCAACGCTGTAGGAGGGTTCTATTAGGGGATATTTAAGACTGCATAAATCATCTTTTTTCTTATCAAACTTTTACCCACTAGCTTTAGCATCCACTGAGGAGTCTTTCCTGAAACAAGTAATTACTGTTGCGGTTGCCAAATGGTGGTTCTTCTATTACGCCTGCGTTTTACTAAGAGGAGGAGCTCTCCGCTCTGTTCTTTATGTATATTAGTGTGGACTGATGAATTCTTATTTTGCTCAGTGAGTTACTAGTTAGTCATCTTGATGCTTGCACTGTCCTAGTTCTGGCAGGTAGGGTAAATGTCGGGCTGGCTGACTCCTGTGTCCTTCGGACATGTTCCTGTCATTCTTTGAGTATCATCCACTGAGAGATTCCAGGCCCATCTTGGACTCTCCCAGTTGCAGCCCTAAATCAGTCATTTTTCCATGGAGTCCTGGTTCCTTTAGGTGGAAAATGATATTTAGAAATGAATATCTAGCACTAGGTATGTTCCTTGCTTATGGGATGCCATTGTTTTTAATTATTCATAAGCTCCCCGCAATTATGTTGGAGTTACAGGAAACATCACGGGATTGTTGGAATCTTGTTTTGAGCCGGAATTATGTTAATGTTGCCAGTAATAACACTGTCTTCCTTTGCATTTATCATGTCGCATATTTTAAACAGAGGGAAAAGTATACAGAGTGATATATAGAGCATCCACATACCAGCCGTCTGTAAATACAATTCAGATACTCTCTTCTAGTCCTTTCTCTCCTAAACCTCTATGCTGAATATGCTGTTCATTTCCCCCATGCATTTCTACTTTTGTTCCCTGTGCTTATGTCTATAAACAATATATAGTAATGTTTGATGTTTGCTTAAACTATATATGAATTGTATTGTACCACATATACTTTGCTTGCTGGCTGTTTTGTTTTTTTTTTTCTTTTAAGTAGGTTCCATGCCCAACATGGGGCTTAAACTCATGACCCCAAGATGAAGTCATAGCCTCTTCCCAGTGAGCCAGCCAGCTGCTCCTCCTGCAGCCTGTTTTTTGTAGCATTATTTTTGAGATTTACCATGTTGATACATGCAGCTTTAAATCATTTTTATTTAAACATATTTGAAGTTGTTCAGGTATATGAAAAGAATATTAGATGTGGACCCAACACTCATCTTCAGATTTAAAATACAACAGATTCAGTCACATTCCCCCCCCCCCCCCCACTGCGCACCCCATGCACCAAATTTTGCTCATCCTGCCTTCCTGGGAGTGACTGATCTGAACAGTGTGAATGTCTTGTCATGTCTGTGTCTTACATGTGCGTGTGTGTTCAATCAGTGTTGTCTGGCTTATTGTAGAGCTTTTTATAGTAGCTGTCACACTGTATTTACTGTTCTGCAGCGATTTTCCTTGTAAGATTTACTCAGGCAGATGCATTAGTACTAGTTCATTTGTTCTCATTCTTGTGTAGTATTCCACTCACTCTGAACCTTCCACAATTATCATTTTCCTCTTGCCAGTTTCTTTGTATTGCTCTTAAGAGCAGCAGTGCCATGAACATTCATAAACAGGTCTCCTTGTACAGACCTGTGCAGGGACCTCTCAGGTATTGTTCCCATTACCAGAGTCTCAACACAGGTGACCCCCCTGAACATAACCCCGCTCGTGGAGTCGGTAGACTAGGAGCTCCGACTGGCCGTGTCTGGGGCAGCTTGTCTCTGTTCTGCAACATCTAGGACCTCAGCTGGATTTTCAAAGCCTAGGAGCTCGTTGTTGATGATGGCCGTCGACTAAGGCTGCATTCCTTCTCCGTGTGGACTAGTTTGGCTTCTTTGAAACATGATGGCTGAATGCGGCGGACCAGCATCCTGAAAGATTGTCCCGACAGCCTTAGCCTTTTATGACCCAGCCCTGGAAATCCTTTGGCATCATTTCTGTCACATTCTATTTGTTAAATAATCTCAAAGGCCTGCCTAGGTTCAGGGGAAGAGGAGAGATACCACCTGTTGATGGGGCGTGGCAAGGTTCTGGAAGACCTCGTGTGAGCAGGAATTGCTGCTGTGCTTTTGCAGGTGTCACCGTCCCATGTGAACCTACACATGTCTGTGTGTAGGGGCTGGGACTTAGACAGTGAACACTGTCATCTTCGTTAGATGTTGCTGAATTGCTCTCTGAAAAGGTCGTACTAGTTCATTTTCCCACCAGTAATGTATGAGAATTTTTATTTTTGAGAGTATTTCCAGTACTTGTTGTCAGACCTCTTAATTTTTGCCAGTCTGATTGATGTGAAAAGGCTAATTAATATGCATTGCAATTCTCTTTCCTTGGCTTGTGGCTTGCATTTCACCTGGTGTTATCTTTGATGGGGTACAAGTTTTGTATTTTACTTTATTTTTTTAAGATTTTAGTTATTTTTGAGAGAGCAAGAGAGAGCAGAAGTGGAGGGGCAGAGGGAGAATTCCTCCTGAGCATGGAGCCTAATCGAGCCTGAGGCTCGATCCCAGGATTCTGAGGTCATGACCTGAGCCGAAGGCAGACGCTTAACTGACTAAGCCACCCAGGCACCCCCAAGTTTTGTATTTTAGTGTTCAAAATCTAGTCTTTTCATTTCTGCTTGGGCCTCTTTTATGTCTTGTTTACAAAATCTTTTCCTACTCAAGGATCAGAAAATTGCCACCCTGTATATTGCCTTCTAAAATTATACAGCCTTTTGGGATACCTGGGTGGCTCAGTTGGTTAAGCGCCTTTAGCACAGGTTGTGATCCCAGGGTCCTGGGATCAAGCCCTGCATTGGGCTCCTTGTTCTGCGGGGACCCTGCTTCTTCCTCTTCCTCTGTCTGCTGCTCCCCATGCTTGTGCTCTCTCTCTCTTTGTCAAATAAATAAAATATTTTAAAATAGAATAAACATAAAATGAAATAAAAATATGCAGTCTTCTTTATACATTTAAGCCTTTAATCTACCCCAGATTGCCTCTTGTATGTGGTGTGAGACAGGGATTGAATATGATTCTTTTTTCAAATGATTAACCAAGTATCAGAGCACCGTTTTTTTTTTCCAGAAAATTCACTTATTTAAGCAATCTCTACACCCAGTGTGGGGCCTTCAACTCATGACCCCAGCGCTGAGAGCAACAGGCTCCACTGACTGAGCCAGCAGGCGCTCTTGATGGTACCATTTTTTAAGAGAATATCTTTTCCTTACTGACTTTTAATGTCACTTCTGTTGTATATTATGTTTCTTTTTTGGATGAGTCTGTTTTGAGCCTCACTAGTCTGTTTCATTGGTTTGTTTCGCTGTCTCTGGATGGAAATGATATCATACTAATTACTAGCATTTTATAATGAGCTTTGATTTTTGGTATAATGCTTCCTTAACTTTTTTTTTTTTTTTTGCCTTTTAAAAATTATTTAAGAAAAAAATAAATAAAAATTATTTTTGCCAGTTTTTTGCCATTTTATTTCATGTAAATATTACTGTTGGCTTACCACATTTTATAGAAAAAACAACAGCTCTGTGTTTGGAGCTCCTCCCTGTCTCAGTTTGTGGAGCACATGATTCTTGATCTCAGGGTCATGAGTTCAAGCCCCCGTTTGGGTGAAAAGATTACTTCAAAACAAAGCAGGGGCCCTGGTCACGTGTTCTTCCAGCTGAGCCAGCCAGGCACCCCTAGGTCTTGAATTTTTAACATTATCCATAAATATCATGGATGAAGATTTAGGTCCTTCACATGTCATTTGGCTAAGAGTATAGAATTCTGGGGTATATTTTCTTCCCATCAGATTTTTAAGGATTTTGTTTCATTGTTTTATGTTGCCATGAGAATATACCTGATGATTGATTCTCTTCCTTTCTCCCTGTCCCTGTGTCTTTTGTGTTTTCTCCTTTTCCCCCATCTTTCTTATTCTGAAAGCTTCTAGTCCACAGAAAACTCGTGCAGATGGTATGGTGAAAACCTCTGTATGTTCCTTGTCTCATTCACCAGTTGTGAATATTTTACCACATTTGCTTTATGTCTTCACAACATTATAGATTTTTTCCTTCTGCTGAACAGTTTGGGAGTAAATTACAGACAATGTGAGATTTCACTCCTAAATACTTCAACAGGTGTCTCCTGAGAACAAGGACATTCTCCTCAATAATCTCAGCACAGTTCTCACACTCGGGGAATTTAATGTTGATGTAATGGTAATATCTAGTGTGTAGTCTAGATTCAGATTTCCCCAGTTGTCGAAATAATGCCCTTTATAGATGTTTTTGGTTTTTGCTTTTTAATTCACACCTCAGTAAAGGACCGACCACACATTGTGTTTAGTAAATGTGTTTCTCATTCCTTAGGAGTGAGTTCAAAGCTCCTTCTGGAAGTTTTAGCATCTTGTTATCCTTGGTGTCCTTAAATTCCATAGCAAGTGCCTTGAAACCGGTCTTTTTTCATTCATTGTTGGAGGCACAGATTCTTCCAATCTGGAAATTAATATCCTTCAGTTCTATAGACTTGCTAATGTGATTTCTTGGTTGATTTCCTTCCTGCCTTCCCTCTTCTCTTTCTCTGGGACTTGTGGCCATAAATGTTGTATTCCATGCATTGATTTTCTAAGACTTATGTGTACTTTAGTTTCCATCATGACCTCTTTGTTCTCTGTCTCCTTGTCTTAGTATTACATTTATTTTCTCTCCCATTTTTAGTTTCTAAGAGCTGTTTTTTGTTCTTCAGTTGCTAGTTTTTCATTGCTTTCTGGCCTTGTTTTATGAATATAACTCTGATTTCTCTGAGGATATTAATAGTTTTCTTTTAATGCTTTCTTAAGTTTTGATTTATTATTTCTTTTGAGTTAAACTTTCATTTTGAAGTCAGCTTCATATTGAATAATTTTGCTTTTATTTATTTATTTATTTATTTTTAAAATGTTGGCTCTTTCCCTGTGTACTCACATTTAAGGGGGAGTCAGAAGCCATTTGGACTCTGTGTGCACAGATGGGGCCAATTTCCTGGTAGCCTAGTAAGTAGCCTTTCCTTATAAGCAGTTTTAGAGTGACAGACCAGCTGTCTGGTGGAGTTAGGGAACGTCCAGACGTGATTATGTAGAGGTCTTTTTTTCTGGATTGTTTGGTTTTCCCAGGGAAGAGCCTCCCAGTCTCTTGTCTGGGACCTTTCCGCCAGGCTCTGGTGGCAGTAAGGGATGGGGAGCCAAGTTTTGTTTTAACTTTTCCTTGGTCATCATCTCCTTGTCCCTTTGCTTCCTCCACCTGTTAGACTTAGGTTTCCAGAATGGCATTTGTCTCTCACTCATGTTTCCTGTGTCCTGTCGCCTGGCTGGGCAGTCCCCCTGCTGTTCTAGGCTCTAAGAACTCAACTTAAGGGCTTTTAACCAGCTCCCTTTGGTCAGCCTGTGCTTCCGCCCTGTCTGCTGCTAAACCTGAGATTCAGGCCCTGACCCTGTTGGGGTTGTGAAGATGCCAGCCTGCTTACCGTCAGCACCCCATATACCGACACTGAAGCCTATAGCCTCCTCTGCCTTGTTACATCTCCCTGATATCTTGCCTTTGTTGCACTCAACTCTTGATTTCTCTGTAACTGCCTAATTATTACATTAGTGGGGTCTTGGGATAAAAAGAAAATTCTTTGGGGCGCCTGGGTGGCTCGGTTGGGCGACTGCCTTCAGCTCAGCTCATGATCCCAGAGGCCCAGGATTGAACCCCGCATTGGCTGCCTGTTCGGTGGGAAGCCTGCTTCTTCCTCTCTCACTCCCCGTGCTTGTGTTCCCTCTCTAGCTGTGTTTCTCTCTGTCAAATAAATAAATAAAATCTTAAAAAAAAAAAGAAAAGAAAATTCTTTGCATCTATCTTCTTTAATAAGTCTCAAGGAAATTACCTAATTAGACTTCGGACTGTGCCTTTAGTCTGTGGGACTTATCAAAAAGAAATATACAGTTCAAAAAGAATGCAAATTTTATTATTTTATTTATTTATTTTAAAAATTTTTCAAAGATTTATTTGACAGAGAGAGACACAGCTAGAGAGGGAACACAAGCAGGGGGAGTGAGAGAGGGAGATGCAGGCTTCCTGCCGAGCAGGGAGCCCGATGCGGGGTTCGATCCCAGGACTCCGGAGTCATGACCTGAGCCGAAGGCAGAGGCGTAACCACTGAGCCCCCCAGGCGCCCCTCCTCTTATCTCTTTAGTCGCCTTCGGTCTGGAACGGTGTTAACCTTTCTATTTCAAGACTGTGGCATTTTTGAAGAGTACAGGCAGCTATTTTATGGATGATCTCTGAGTTGATATTTCAATGTCTAATTTTATGGTACATTTCTTTGTTTTTCCTTGTAGCTCTTAGGAGAGTATGAGTCCCTGGGAAAAGAACACGAAAGAGTAAAGGTAATGGTTGATGATTCATGCTCTGAGCTTCATGGAGGGCAGAAGCACTGGCTTGGAAATGAAGAGGGCTGACCTTTTTGCTCCCTCTGTTCTCCCATCCTCCCACCCCTTCTAGCTGCTTGGGTTAGACCCACTTCATCTTCTCTGTCAGTGTCCTTATTTTCAAATATTTGCCCACTTAAGTCATAAATTTTTGGATGTGTTAACGTAACAAGTATTGACTGGCTATTGCATTTGAGATGAGTTGAGATGAAATTTTTAGGAGAGTGTAAGGTATGATATAGATGTAAATAATCATTTCATGATATCTAAATATAAAGTTTTTTAAAGCATTCGCTCTTTGTGGGGCTGTTTGAATTTATGGATGGTGTTTGGTTCTTTAATGAAAGCTTTGTTTGGGAACAATGTATTTGAATTCAGTGAAACCGCACAGTGATACTGTAAGTGGAGTCAGAGCATTTCCGTAGCACAGACTACAGGGAAGCTGTCATTCAAGGTTAGAGGATGGCAGGGGGCCGTCCTGGGGGCTCAGTCAGGACATCTGAAATCTCACCAACACAGGGATCTGTTTTGCCATTTACTGAGGTTTTTAGGCAAGGTCATGGCTAAAACATGTCCATTTTAACACTGGATTGCTTATAATCAAGCAAAGCCTAATAGGCTCTACCTGTTACTATAGGGCATAGACGTACGGCTATTTGTGTAAGCCAGTGTTTCATTCTCTCCGTTTCTCCCTTGAATTGCAGATACTGGACTCATGCTTGTTGAGTATCTGCGTAATTTTTTTTGTAGCTCTCTGCTGTAGCCTTAGTTTGGGTTTGTATTATGTATTTTAAAATAAAGAGAATATATCCTGACTAGTTGAGTTATTGAATTTTTCCTTTATCTTCATAGGATACATTAAATACAACTGAGAACAAATTGCTTGATGCACATACTCAGATTTCTGATTTGAAAAGGTAAAATGTATTGTCTTACTAGTAAGAGAATTAGGCCTCTGTTCTCTTAGCATCTAAATATGTCTGTGTACTGAAAACAATGAAAAGAAAGTTTTTCTTGAGAATTTTTAGGCACTTTGAGAGCAGATTTTATCCTAATCTGGAAATACATTTGATTTTAACTAGAAAAGGTTTTTAAACAGTGTACATTGGCTGTTGTGCTTGAGGGGTGTGCACTTCCTTGAAACATAGGTGTTTTGTCAACATAGCAAAATCTAAATGATACTAAACCACTGAAACTCTATCAAAAAAAAAAAAAAAGAATTTTACCAAGCAGTCTAGTTCACCAAATTATATTTGTGCTCCCAAGAGGAGATAATATTCACCCCAACTTTATGACCATCTGCTTTCTTAAAAACCTGGTGTGGGAACTATATTCATGATCAGATTTGCCTAATTAAAAAGAAACAGAGTCATAAATGGTCCCTATGCAAATGATTAGAGGGTTCTAATTGGCTTCGGAGCACATGTTTTGTATTTGTATTTGGAGACGCAGCCCTTACTTAGTGATTTCACTGCACTCCTCTGGACGCCCACCAGGGAGAATGTGAATGCGTCCGCCCTTCGCCTCTGCTCAGGTCTTTTGTGTGATGTAGTCAGTTCTGCTGATAGCTGCCTTACCACACTGGGGCAAAACATCAGCCCCTTAGAGCGCCTTATTCTCAAACCTTCCTTGCAGCAGGGTAGGCAAGAATTTGAGCTTAAAAGATGAGACCAAAGACATATGCAAAGTTTAAAAGAACAGAAAGAATGCCAAGATAACCTCAAAACAGTTAATTGGCCAGAGTCCAATTGGAAATAGGCTTTTATTCTTAACGTGGCACGGATGAGGCGTGAGTTGCCTGTAGATGGAGTTTTGGGATGGTTTAGCCTTTGTGTCTTTTAACAATTAGGAAGTTCTTACTAGCTCTTTTATTGAATATTAAACCCGTTTCCTTTTTTGTGAAAACATTACCTGTCTATATTTTATATGCGTGAATATATATGCTTAGAATTAAACATGTTAGAATTGCACTTTATATTTTATTTTAAAATTTAATTTATACCATGAGTTGATCTATAGTCACATTTATTAATTTTTTTAACTAGTCTGTATACAAAGTCCATTTGTTGTTTCCTTTTTAGCTGTAGTATATGGAGTGTTTCTCTGAAGAGTTTAAGGTATTTGCCTTTCAGTTTATGTTCCAATGTTCAGCTTTTTTATTAAGCTTACTGGTGGCGTTTTATTATGAAAACAGGCTTACAAACCAGCAGTTCTTCTGCACCCCTTTTCTAGAAGCATCTGTTAAATAATGTGTAGTTGAGCTATATTTTAAATTGTGTACTTAATTTATCTTATTATCTTATTATTTTTGAATTAGAACAATTTCAAAACTTGAAACTCAGGTCAAGCAAGTAGAGCATGAAAATATGTTAAGTCTTCGCCATAATTCTCAAACTCCCATGAGATTCTCACATGCCAAGTAAGTTATTTTGTTTAATCTCTGTAAAGCTAGAAATAGGTGCATGCTTTTATTGACCTGAGAAGCACATCTGTTTAAGTCATAAGGAAGTCAGAGTTAAATGTCATTATAGAACTTAGATGTGTAAAAACATCTAATTATGGGGCACCCGGCTGGCTCAGTCAGTAGAGCGTGCGACTCTTGATCTCGGGGGGGTGAGTTGCAGAGCTTACTTAAAAAACAAAAAAGTAAAACCATCTATTTATTAGATATCATAAAACTTTTCATGTGGAAGCATTTGCCAAAAGGAGGAAAGAGAATCAGATTAGGTGTAAAGAGACCTGGAATGTTTTGTTTGTTGACTCTGCCCAGCTGTGTGACCTTAAGCAGATCACTTAGCTTTTTTTGGAGCTCAGTTTTATTATCTCTAAAAACAAGGACATTGAGCTAGAACATCTCAAAAGGTCTTTTAGCCCTAAAATTCCAGAAATTTTATTCCTGTGTTAATGGGCAGACTTATGAAAATAGATCTTCCATAGATTGTATAGATTTTTCTTTTTAGTTTTTTTAGTTATTCAAAAGTAGTCCTATAATCTCAGAGCATTATCTTGATGATATATTTATAGAGTAGTTTTTTTTCATATTAGATTGGTTTTTATTATGATTTTGTGAAGAATATTAAATGAGTAGATCATAGGTCATAATATTGATGTATATGAGAAAATTGTTAAATTGTAAATTTTAACCTTTCTAAGTCATTGTCAAATGAGAAACTTTCTCTAGATCTTTGTTCATTGACCTTAAGTTAGAACATAGTAAATTATTTAAAGAAAAAATTTTGTAAGTTACTGAAATCAAACATTTGAGAGAGAATAAGAGTGGGGTGAGATTGGGGTCAAGAAAAGCCTTTCTGTGGAGATGACTTGTAAGCAGGGAGGTAAGCCCTATGCCGAGTTGTTGGTGTGGGGAGCGTGAGGGAGGGGCATATGCATGCAGAGAAATGAGGTTTACTACATCCTGAGATAGGAAAGAGCTTAACATGTTTATTAAAGAACCTGGAGGAGGGCGCCTGGGTGGCTCAGAGGGTTAAAGCCTCTGCCTTCAGCTCAGGTCATGATCCCAGGGTCCTGGGATCGAGGCCAGCATTGGGCTCTCTGCTCGGCAGGGAGCCTGCTTCCTCCTCCCTCTATGCCTGCCTCTCTGCCTACTTGTGATCTCTCTGTCAAATAAATAAATAAAATAAAAACAAAAGAACCTGGAGGAAGCTTGTGTGGCCTGAATATTGCCAGCAAGGGGTGAAGAAGTAGCTCCAGATGAAATCACAGACGGTCATACTTTGCTTTCTAAGCCATGGTCAAGAGTTTGGATTTTACTCTGAGGCTTTTGGGAAGCCTTTGAAAGGTTTTCTGTGGTATAAAATTAGATCACTGATTTTTCCTTTTTTCTTTTTTTGTTTTTTGAGGGCGGGGAGAGCATGCGCACACGAATGGGTTGGAAGGGACAGAGGGAGAAGGAGAGAGAGAGAAGCTTAAGCAGGATACATGCTCAGTGCAGAGCCCAAGGCGGGGCACAGTCTCATGACCCTGAGATGATGACCTGAACCAAAATCAGCAGTTGGACGCTTAACCGGCTGAGCCATTCAGGCGCCCCTGATCTCTACTTTTTTAATACACCTGCCATGAGGATAAGATGGAGAGGAAAAGTAGAAGCAGACTCACTAATTAGGCAATTGTAGTGTTTGGACACATGGTGGTGGTGGCCTTAGAAATGGACAGAAGGATCTGAGAGAGATAGTGGAGGTAGAATCCGTAGAACATGGTTACGAATGAGAGATAGGGACACCTGGGTGACTCAGTCGGTTAATCTTTCAGCTCAGGTTATGATCCCAGGGTTCTGGATTGAGCCCCACATCAGGCTCCCTGCTCAGCGCGGAGCCTCCTTCTCCCTCTCCTCCTGCTTCTGTTGTTACTCACTGTCCCTCTCTGTCAAATAAATAAATAAAATCTTCGAAAAAAAAAAAAAAGAGGCGCCTGGGTGGTCCAGTCGTTAAGCATCTGCCTTCAGCTCAGGTCATGATCCTGGAGTCCCTGGATGAGTCTGCATCAGACTTCCCGCTCTGGGGAAGCCTGCTTCTCCCTTTCCACTCCCCCTGCTTGTGTTCCCTCTCTAGCTGTCTCTGCCAAATAAATAAAACCTTAAAAAAAAAATGAGATGACAAGGTAAGAAAGGGAGGTGTCTGATAACACCTTGCTTTCTTTCTTGAGCAGCTCAGGACTAGGAAGAAATAGGAAGAGCAGACCATGCGGTAAGGATCAGAATTTCCATTGCAAATATTTTAGTTTGAGATTCATACGAATTCCAAGTGGGAATCAAGCAGGTGATTACAAATTTACATTTGGAACTCAGAGATAAGGTCTTAGGCTGGAGTTAGAAATTTTAGAATGCTCATTCTGTAGTACTTGACTGTGGGATAGATGGTGGGTATGTGGTGGGAGGCTGGGATGGGATGAAGCTCTGAGGAGCCTGATGTCTTGATGTTGGGGCCAGAAGGAGTTGGCCCAAGAGCCTGAGAAAGAACTGCCAGGCCCTTAAGAGGAACCGTGACGTGGCCAGGGGCGTGGACCCTGCTGAGAGAGCGTGGGAGGGGACTAGTGATCCGCAGGTGGGCCAGCCAGGTCTCAATGGCGCGGAGGGTGGTCTGCGCAGAGGGACGGTTGTGAACATCCGTTGGGAATGTTGTGCAGAGCGCGTGAAAGCCGCCTGTATGTCTAACAGCAGGAACGTAAATGTGCTGTGATGTATTTCTGCACGGTGTGCAGTGTGACAGGGTGTGCATTAGATCCGAGATTGGCTAGCACAGCACAGCCCAAGGCCAGCCTGCTGCCCATGTTTGTGGGGCCCAGGAGCCAAGAGTAGTTTTTACGTTGTTCAGTGTTTGGGGAGAAAAATCAAAGAATAGTATTTCATACATGAAAATTATATGAAATTCAATTTTCAGTGTCCATAAGGAAAGCTTATTCGTTTACCTCTTATCTGGCTGCTTTGCATGACAGTGGCAAATATGAGTACTTGCAACAGAGATCATCACCCAGAAAACCTGTTTATTAAAATAAAACAAAACAAAAAAAACCTATTTATTATCTGACTCTGTAGGAAAAATTTGCCAAACACTTAAGTTGATCATTAACATGGCTTAATCTTTTTTTTTAAAAAAATTTTATTTGTTTATTTGACAGAGAGAAACACAGCCAGAGAGGGAACACAAGCAGGAGAGTGAGAGAGGGAGAAGCTGGCTTCCCGCCGAGTAGGGAGCCCGATGCAAGACTGAATCCCAGGACTCTGGGATCATGCTCTGAATCAAAGGCAGATGTTTAAGGACTGAGCAACCCAGGCGCCCCAGTTTAATCTTTTTTTTTTTTTTAAAGATTTTATTTATTTGACAGAGAGAAACACAACTAGAGAGGGAGCACAAGCAGGGGGAGTGAGAGAGGGAGAAGCAGGCTTCCCGCCGAACAGGAAGCCCGATGTGGGGCTCGATCCCGGGTCTCCGGGATCATGACCTGAGCCGAAGGCAGTTGCTTAACCAACTGAGCCACCCAGGTGTCCCCTAATCTTTTTTTTTTTTTTAAGTTTTATTTACTATTAGAGAGAGAGCGAGAGCGAGCACGAGTGGGAGGGGCAGAGGGAGAGAGAATCTCAAGTAGACTCCAGGCTGAGTGCAGAGCCCAGTGCGGGGCTTGATCTCACAACCATGAGACCACAACCTGAGCTGAAGCCAAGAGTTGGACGCTTAACTGACTGTGCCACCCGGACACCCCAAACATGATTTAATCTTAAGAACATAATTTGGGGGGTGCCTGGGTGGCTCAGTTGGTTGGGCGACTGCCCTCGGCTCAGATCATGATCCCGGAGACCTGGTATCGAGTCCCACATCGGGCTCCTTGCTCGGCAGGAAGCCTGCTCTCTCCCTCTCTCACTCCCCCTGCTTGTGTTCCCTCTCTAGCTGTGTTTCTGTCAAATAAATAAAAATCTTTAAAAAAAAAAACACCATAATTTGGAACAGTAAAAAACCAGTTGCAGAAGAAGTAGAATACTCTGTATTGATTTAGCATTTAGAACATATCTTACGGGTTCATACAGAAGTAGTAAAAGTATTACAGTGTATGTGGAATGCTGAATACAAATTTAGCTAAAGTGGCAGCTGAGCACTCACATTGGGGTCATGGCATGGGAGGGACGCTATTGCCGAGGTACAAGGGGCTTCGGTTGTATCTGTCATGTTCTGCTTTGAACGGAAAGGGTGCAAACAAGGTTCATAAGCAGATGGTTGGCGCATGAGCATAATTTGTACGTCTGTGCATGCTTGAAATACTTTATATTTCAAGTGAATGGGAACCAATAAGGGATTAGTATCCAGGATAGAAAGAAGTATAAATCAGTAAGAAAAATTCTCAGTAGAAACAAGTGTGGGCTACCCCTCACACCATCAGGCCAGACCCCAGCTCTAATCATTGTAAACTTTGGCAAAGGTGTAAAGAACTAGGAACCGTCACCCTCCTGGTTGGACTGAAAACCAACAAGCCCGTCTGAAGCATGATTTGGCAGTGTCCAGTAAGACTGAAGATGTGTGCACCCCAAATTCCACAGTTCTGGTTTCGGATATGTACCTCAGGGGAATTCTTACACATATTATTCATAGCATTGTTGAAAGGTGATGCATTAGAAACTAAAACATCCACCAGCAGGAGGAAGGATTGGTAAGGTGTGGCATATTGGTGCTGTGGGCAAGGAAGTAAAGTCATGCCCCGTGTGTGTTAACATGGAGAAATCGGAAGCATGTGGAGTAGAAACAGCATCACAAGGACACGTGCATTATGTGGACATAATTTAAGAAATAGAAACGACCATATATGCAGAATCTTCTATCTTAACATTGAAAACAAATATGGTAAGGTGTTAGCCTTTGTTAAACTAAGTACAGGCGAGTGCTTGCAGTCCTCTCTGTAATTTTTGAGGAACGTTTGGAATGTTCCTTAATTTAAAAATCGAGGGAAAAAGAAAGGGAGTGACTAGGAGTCGAAATGAAAACGAGGAGGGAAGTCGTAAGAGGTTTGGCTGTGGAAGGGAGCAGAGCGAGGAAGACACTTGGTTGCTGGTTTCTGTTTTCCTCCCAAGTGTGATGTGAGGCTGTGGGCTGGCCGGCAGGGCTGGGCGAGAGGCGTGAGGAGGGTGGGAAAGGCGGAAGGGAGTCCTGTTGGGGATCTGCAGCTCTTTGATTACGGAAAGGTATGCTGTCAGCCGCTGCTGGGTGTCCATGGAGATGGTGGCCGTGACCCTGTGATGCTAGCCCAGGCTGCATGGTTGGGTGGCTTGCTGTGATTTCTTAAGAGGATGTGTTCTCTAGTGATGACGAAGGGAGTACTCTCCAGTGGCGGGGCGAGGTGTGTGTGCAAGCAAGCAGGAGTCGCGTGCAGTCATTGGAGAGAGGCCCAGGACAGACAGCTCCTCTCTGCGGACACTGAAGTAGGAGAGCAGGAGCAGGTGCGGAGAAGCTGAGACAGTTCGGGAGTCTAGCGAACGGCGGGTTAATGTGTGATGTGTGAGCCTCCGTTGGGCACAGCTTCCGTAAGATGTGGGGCGGACTGGCCCACAGCTGCACCGCTCAGCACGCTAGTGTGCCCATCCCCGTGCGCGGCTGGCACATTTAAGTTAATTAAAATGAAATAACATTTAAAGATTGGCCCTTCCTCTCACTAGCCACAGGCTGCTGTATTGGGCTGTGAAGATGGAGAATGTTTCTGTTTTCACAGAAAATTCGGGGCAGTGCCGGTCTGGGAGGAACAAGAGGTGCCCTCTCGCTGCACCTCCTGGGCCTGAGCCGTGGGGTGGGCGTGGAGCGTCGGGGGTGTGGGGGGAGGGTAGTTGGGGGTGTTGAGATTTGAGCAGACAGGAGAATGAATACCTTGACTCAGATGCCGAAATATTCCGAAGTAACAGAAATCTAAAATAACAGTTCAGTTGGATCTGAAAACCATAAAATAGAATTCGTGTATCTAAAATAAGGTTCTTTTATGCACTTTTAGGATTCCTGTACAAATGTGTACGTGCCATTTCAAAGCAGGTTGTTCTCTGTATGTGTTCAGTGTGAACTGACGCAGAGCCGGTCATGCCTCAGATCATTTCTCCCTGTCCTAGCACACTGGCCCCCTCCGACGTCAGCAGGCGCAAGTGGCTGATCCCAGGAGCCGAGTATTCCATCTTTACTGGCCAGCCTTTGGACTCCCAGGATAATAGAGTGGAGACCCAGCTGGTGGAAGCCTGTGTTCCCAGGTAGGGCAGCTTTGTCAGAGGTCGTACTGAGCCTCGGTTACGGTGTCATAGATCTCACTTGCCTTTAAATGTCCAGGAAGGTATAAAGAGCCTTCTCTTTGTGGCTTTGATGTCTTACTTTTGAGGGCCAGATTTTTATTTTACTTTGAAAAGCTAATGGGTTCCCAATCAAAGGCTGGGCAGAGGGTCCCCCGCCCTATGCTCCTGACAGAACTGTGTGCTGTGCACAGACTCTTGGTTAGGCTAAGGTGTTGATGGTCTCACCTTCTGCACGGCACACACAACCATCTTACTCGGGAGCGCCATATGAGTATAATACTTGTGTATGTGCTAGGATGTGAAGAGGATTGGGAAGCACTGGTCTGTTACATGCAGCTTCAATTTTAGTTTATTTGCATTGTAAAGCATACGTACTCATTGTGCAGTGTAATTGTTAGCTCTCATGTCATGCCCCTGACAGTGCCAGGGACCTCTGTCTTAGCTCAGCCTGCTATAGGAAATCACCGTAGACTGGGCAGCTTAAACAAGAAACACTTTTTCCTTCTGTTGTGGAGGCTGAAAGGCTGAGATTGGGGCATCAGCACAGTTGAGTTCTTGGTAAGGGCCCCTCTTGCTGGTTATCTGGTCTCTTCTTGGTGAATGTGTATAGACGGAGAGCAGTAATCCCATCACAGGGCCCCGCCCTCATGTTCTCATCTAAATCTAATCACCTCCCCAAAGCCTCACCTCCAAACACCGTCCACTGCAGATCAGGGCTTCAACAGACGAGTGTTTTGGGGAGACACAGATATTCAGTTCATAGCACTGCATGTCTTGCAATTATTATTTAAGGTACCATTCTCCTCCGGAAAAGGATTCTTCTTCTGGAAGTTCACCAAGAAGCTTATTGATAACAAAACAAAGAGAGACTTCAGATACACCGGTCATGAAAGCTTTAAAAGAACTTGATGAAGGAAAAATATTTAAAACTTGGGGCACACAGACAGAGAAAGAGGACACCTCAAATAGTAAGCATTTTTCTCCTGTTTGATATCGATAGATAATAGATTATAGAGGCCTTCCCTTTGTCCCCAACTATATCACCTGCTTAAATCCCCTGGCTCAAAAAAAAAAAAAAAAAAAAAAATCCCCTGGCTCATAATTTATCACAGTCATGGCATAACTTGCACCTTTTTTTTTTTTTTAAGATCTTATTTATTTATTTTATAGAGAGATCACAAATAGGCAGAGAGGCAGGCAGAGAAAGAGGGGGAAGCAGGCTCCCCACTGAGCAGAGAGCCTGATGCAGGCCTCGATCCCAGGACCCTGAGATCACGACCTGAGCAGAAGGCAGAGGCTCAATCCTCTGAGCCACCCAGGCACCCCAACTTGCACCTTTTATACAAAGACTACATGTTACATTTTTTTTTTTAAGATTTTATTTTTAGTTTATTTGGACAGAGCACAACGGGGGGAACAGCAGGCAGAGGGAGAGAGAGAAGCAGGCTTCCTGCTGAGCAAGGATCCCTGATAGGGACTCTACCCCAGGACCCTGGGATTATGACCTGAGCCAAAGGCAGACGCTTACGGACTGAGCCACCCAGGCGCCCTATGTTCTGATTAGTAAAGATATATGAAGTATTCTTAGAGATATTTGGACATTTTTTACATCAGTTTGTCATTGGAAAGTTATGGTAGACATTTGATACTCATAAAGTGAGATACAATGTTTTCTACTCTCTTTTTCTTGGTTACTGAGCATCTTTCAGTAAGATAGGAAGTATCTTTTCTTTCTCTTTTTTTCTTTTTTGTTTTTTAGAGAGAATTTATTTGTTTATCTGACAGAACGAGAGAGCACAAGCAGGGGACAGTAGGGGAGAAGGAGAAGCAAGCTCCCCACTGAGCAAGGAGCCTCATTGCTGAACTTGATCCCAGGATCCTGGGATCATGACCTGGGCTGAGGGCAGGCGCTTAACCATCTGAGCCATCCAGGCACCCCTCTTTTTTTAGATATAATTTTTATTTTTGATTTTTAAGTACTCTCTGCACCTAGTGTAGGGCTTGAAATTACAACCCCGAGATCAAGAGTCACATGCTTTTCCGACTGAGCCCCCTGGGCACCCCAAGGAGTACCTTGAATACCGTTTTTCTCCCGAGTGTGGCTCAGCAGGGCTCGCATCTCCCTGTCCTTACTCCGGTGCTGGCTTGATGTGGTCTACTGATGACACTGTTCACGTCTTGGCCATTGCATCTCCAAAGCAGTGTCTCCTAGGAAATAAATCAGTAACTTGCTTTCTAAAAATAATTTCTCTTGAAAAATCCCCTTGAATGGTAATTGTAAACAGGGAGCCAGAATGAATTCATTATAAACCCCCACATTTTTCTTCATCAAGCATTTTTTTAATCCCGATAATATGTATTTGCAAATAATCATTCTAACCTGGACAGTGAGAATTGCTTGCTTGGCATCTATTAATAAAGGCAGCTAATCGGGCTAGGTTTGCTTTGTTTGTTGACTTTTTGACAATTTGTCTTACAGAATTAGCCAATCCTCGGCAAACTGAAACGTCAGTCAGTGCAAGTCGGTCCCCAGAGAAATGTGTCCCACAACGACAGAAGAGATTTAACTCTGCTTCACAGAGATCATCATCCTTACCACCTTCAACTCGTAAATCAAATACTCCGAGTAAGAGTTAGATGTATATGTCCCCTGGGCTCAAAAGAGAGGCGTCCGAGCTGTGCACACACGCCTGATGTTTTCTGTTTCCCTTATATTCTCTAGCACCTACTAGAGCACCCTGAGCACAGGGTCCCTGAATAGCGTCTTACTCAAAATATCATCTGACTGTACGGATACTATGACTCTAGGTGAAGAAATTATCACAGCATATTAAAATGAGATTTTTGTGTCCAGCAATTTCTTTTTGCAACTTAGACCATTTCAGTTTTTGAGAGCGTTGACAACTAATTAAACATTAGTTTGAATAAATTAAGCTAACCTGGAAAACATGCTTCTTTTCATATAGTTACCTCCGGTTTCCTTAGTTAGTTACCCTTATGGTTTTCAAGGTTAGGCACTGAATTTCTGTTTTTTTGATTCCCATTTTCAGAACAGCTAAAGATATTTGTGTGTCCCTGTGTGACGGGTGTGTGCACCGGCGTTTGTGTGTCCCTGTGTGAGGGGAATGTGTGCTGGTGCACTGGTGTTTCCATCTTATTTCCAGTTGACTTCTAAAATCCTGAAAAACCAGTTCTGAGTCTTGAGTGCTGACCCTGCAGTCCGATGCACTAAAGTGTTGACAGTGGTCCCCTCTAGGTGTTACTCTAGGTGTTAGGGTTATGGATCATTTTTATTCTGTGTGCTCTTATTTATCTTTCAAAAAGTTTAAAAAAAAAAAAAAAAAGTTTAAATAATAAAATTGTATTCCATTAAAGTTAGAAAAAAGTACCGAAAAAGGAAGGATGCTCTGCCAATATATGTATTGTATAGAAGGAAAAGAATATTTCCTTTTCGTTTTCTTCTGTAGCAAAAAGAGAGATTATGTTAACACCAGTGACTGTGGCTTATAGTCCAAAGCGATCCCCAAAAGAAAATCTGTCCCCAGGATTTAGTCATCTACTGAGCAAAAATGAAAGCAGTCCAACTCGGTAAGTTCTCTAAAACAGTAGAACAAAATATTAGTGATTTTTTTCTTTTTAAGTGTCAGCTTATACCTGTAGCTATCACGGATTTTTCAGTTGTCAGTGGATTTAAATCATTTAAATGAATGTCATATAAAATAAAGAAATACTGTAATCCATGAAAACAGTTTTTAACTATGGAAACTGGCTACTACTGAATTTAAGTACTGCATCAGAGTCCCTTCCAGCTTTTGGATTTGGGTGATAATTCTTTGTTTTCCTGAAAAGTTTTATGATACAGGGCAATTTTTGAGCCAGTTGTAGAAGAAAGTGGGCTGTCCTGGGATGGCCCTGGCAGTACGTGTCAGGTTCCCTGGGGGCTTGAGACGGTTGTCCTCTCTGTGAAGCAGTGTAGTCACAGGGTGTGCTCCTGTGGGGGGACCCTGGGCGCCTACGCTGGAAGAGCCGGCGACCAGGCTCTGTCAGCCCCTTGAGAAATTCCTTCAGCTCGGTGCACCTCAGTTTCCCCTTCTATAAAACAAGGATAATAATACTTGGCCTGCATATATTATAAGGTTGTTGTGAAGATTGAAGGAGTTAATGTATGGGTAAATGCTTTAAGTCTCTAACATATCAATATAATTCTATGTTAGGAAATATAAATTAGACCTCAGTTTTAGAAAATTATATGACCAGCATTTCCTTTTAAAAAATGCATGAAAAAAAAATGCATGAATATGTGAGTTAACTGGATGCCAGCTCATCTTTCTAGTGGAGATAGGGAAAATCAGTTAACATTTTTTTCTCACAAGTAACTTGCTTCATTCAATAGATTTGATATACTTTTGGATGATTTAGATACTGTTCCTGTGTCTGCATTACAACGTACCAATCCAAGAAAACAACTCCAGTTTCTTCCTCTAGATGACTCAGAAGGTATCTTTTCCTATCAAATTATTAGTTATGGTTTTAGTCATTCATTTTGTGAATTCTTAGTATCTTTTCAAGGTCCTAAATAGAATAATGTCCTGCACTTAAATAATTTTTCTGCCCAAGGGCCTCTAAGAATAAGCATTGGTAATGCTCGTATTATGTGTCGGTGCTGTTATCCTAATAGAAAAGTTGGGAAACTGAGGTACAGACATTGTTACTGCTTGCTTACCAGAGCCATACTTTTCAGTTTCTCTCTTTACTTTTATTTTCTGGAATTTCGGTGCAACTTGGACGTTGGGTGATTTTTGTTTTTCTTTTTTCTCATTTGTCTTTGAAGTTGGAACTAAAGTTAGAAGATAACGCGTGTGAGTCACTGGGCAGGCTCCACACCGTGGGTATGGGTTGGGGTCCCCTAAATGTGTGTTGAGCACTTCACTTTTTTTTCTGCTTTAAGTTTACCTACAGTTGTTTTAAGCTTATAGAAAGTCTATATACCTTCACTTAGGGAAGTTGTACCGATTGTCAAACCGAGAGCAAAACTTCTAGAATTCTGTGCAGGAAAAGCACTGAAATATGACTATTGTGTCTCTTTTCGTTACTTTTTTTTGGTATGTGGCAGCCCTTTCCAGAAAGTGAAGTTAGATAACGTATACAGTTATGTATATGATTGATCAGGAAAATTGATACGAAATAAGAGAAATTCCTTTTCTCTCTGACAGAAAAAAAATACTCAGAAACAGCCACCGACATCCATGCTAATCATAGCTCTTCTCCCGAACTGTTGCCAAATGGAGTGAAGAAAGTGTCTGTGAGATCAGCCTGGGAGAAGAATAAATCAGTTAGCTATGAACAGTGTAAGCCTGCGTCAGTAGCACCACATGGTAATGATTTTGAGTATACAGCAAAAATTAGGACCCTAGCTGAAACGGAACGGTTTTTTGATGAACTTACAAAAGAAAAAGACCAGGTAAAAACAAACAAAAACTTTAAAAAAAATCTTTTTCTGAACTTAATGTCTATGTCTGAGAACTAGTCAGAGGGAAATACAGAGTCAGACCAAGCCAGGAAGTTACGGTGGCGAGGACAGCGAGGCTGAGCTGTCCTTCCTGAGCCGGGCAGAGGGAGCGTAGGTGTGGGCGAGGCGGACAGGGAAGCACTAGGCCGAAGCCTGTCCTTTCCGTTCTGTTACAGACCTCCCTGCCATTCCTCAGAATTCTTCTATTTTTATTTAAAATTTTGTTTGTGTGTTAACAGATTGAGGCAGCCCTAAATCGAATGCCTTCTACTGGAGGACGCATCACTTTGCAGACGAGATTAAACCAGGTGAACAATCTTAGCTCTGCGTTAGCGGAGTGGTGCGGGCTGGTGCTCATTTATCCCAGACGATGTGTTAGGCGTCCTGAGCAACTGGGCTAGACTGTTAGCCTTCTAGGGAGTGCTTGCTGATTATAGCGTATTTTAGGACTGCATAATGGCTTCCAGGAATAAAAAGTGATTTTTTCTTGATACTTGAAATGAAAAAGACATTCATGCCACTATGCGGTATGCCTTTGAACAGATTTTACATTAAATTATTCCTCTCACATTAAATGTCCCTTTTGGTGTTTGTTTTTTCCTCCCCAAGCTCTAATTGATTTCTCAGCCCCGTTACATTTAGTAAATATGTAAAACACTTGCACTTTGCAACTGGAATAGCTGAAGAGGTTAGAAAGAGGGAGACGGGGGCGCCTGCGGGGAGCTCAGTCAGTTAAGCAGCTGTCTTCAGCTCGGGTCCTGATCCCAGGGTCCTGGGCTGGAGCCATGTCTGGTTCCCTGCTTGGTGGGGAATCTGCTTCTCCTTCTCCCTCTGCCTCTTCCCCAGATCTTGCATGCGCTCTCTCCCTCAAATAAATAAAATCTTCAAAAAAACCAAAAAAACCCCAAAAAACAAAGAAGTGTGATTCCGTTATCAAGCAGGAGATGGTGCAGGCGAAGCAGCTCATGTGCATTTCTTTTAGTTGCCTTCCAGATCAAAATGCATGAAACCGTGGGACATTTAAAATCTGCTCTTTTTGTAACATTTTAAGCATAACAACAAGGATAGGTCTCTTATATAACTGTATGTTTTGGATTTTCAGTGCTTTAACTTCAGGAAAAATTCATTTTCAGATTGATCTGTGTTACCAGAAGGAAAAAAAAATCAAAGAAAACAGCAGAGGTCTTTCCCTGGGCCTACATGCCTAACTTCTCCTTCAGACTTTAAGTCTCTTACTGTTTTGTTGTTCCCAAAGTCTTCACTTAATAATTTATAAAACTCAACACATGGAACTCTTTTCCCTTATTGGGAAGGCAGAAGGAAAACTTGTTGATACTCTGATTCTAAATTTGTCTGAAACATTTGTTCTATTTTTTTATATAACAATTATAAGCTTTTAAAATGACTTAAAAGGGAGTAGTAGATCCTGTCCATACATGTCACAGCTGTTTCATCTAGTCAGGAGACCAGTGACAGCAAAGAGGGACTGAAGAGGCTTATATATGATTCATAAATGAAAAAAGTAAAATTGGGCAAAAAAAAGAGAAAAATATTCAGCCTTGCCCAGAGTAAAAAACTACACATTTGAACAAAAGCTTCATTCAAAAAAGATTTTAGAGGTCCTGGGTGGCTCAGTCAGTTAAGCATCTGCCTTTGGTTTAGGTCATGATGCCAGCCTGTGGGATCGAGCCCTGCATCAGGCTCCCTGCTCAGCGGGAAGCCTGCTTCTTCCTCTCCCACTCCCTTTGCCTATGTTCCCTCTCTCACTGTCTCTTTCTCTCTCTCTCTGTCAAATAAATAAATCTTTTAAAAAATAAAATAATAAATATAAAAGATTTTATTCATTTGAGAGAGAGATGATGATGATGAGTTGGGGGAGGGGCAGAGGAAGAGAGAGAAGCAGACTCCCTGCTGAATAGTGCGCCTGGGGAAGGGCTCTATCCCAGGACCCTGGGGTCGTGACCTGAGCTGAAGGTGGACGCTTAACCAGGCATAAAATTAAGTGAGTCACCCAGGTGCCCCAAAGCATAATTTTTTTTAAAGAATTAAGATTGATTTATTTTAGAGAGAAAGTGTGTATGCACTAGTCAGGGGAGGGGCCAGAGGGAGAGAATCCCAAGCAGAGACTCCCCACTATGCCGGAGACTGACACGAAGAGCCAGATGCTCAACCAAATAAGCTACCCAGGCAGCCCCAAAAGCATCATTTAAAAAAAAACAAAACAACTTACATAGGCAGGTATTTAAACACACACACACACACATACACACACACACACACATGACAAAATAGTACCCAGGGTGTAGAAAAGCATATTCTCATACGTGGCAGGTGGAAGTAGAAATCTTCACAAGCCTTTTGGAATATAGTTTGACCCAGATCCAAAGCTTAGGTTTTTGTATTTCTTCGAACCTAGCATTTTTCTTCTGGAAATGATTCTTAAGGCAATACTTACAGATGTGTGCAAAGAAATATTTTTAAGAATATTTATTGCAGCATTATTTATGGTATCCAACATTAGAAGCAACCTAAATTTCTACTAAAAGATTCTTGGTTAAATCTAATGGGATATTGCACATTAATTTAAAATGATATCATAGAAAGATACCTCATAACAAACGTTCAGTTGAAAAATGTTTTGAAATAGAGAATTTGATTCTGTTTTTATTTTTCTTCTTAATGATATGGCTATCCACAGGAAAAAACCTCGGAAAGCAGAACTGGTTATTTTTACTCCTCTGTCTTCTAAAGATTTTATCGTGAGCGAATCATCCTTTCATTTAAAAAAAATTTTTTTAAGCTTTTATTTATTTGAGAGCAAGTAAGAGAGACCACGAACCAGGGAGCCCACTTTGGGGCTCCATCCAGGGACCTGAGCTGAAGGCAGCCACTTAACCTACTGAGCCACCCAGGCTCCCCTTGTGTGATCCTTTTATAATTAAAGTTGTTAAAGAGGAATTTTTAAGTTTTACTTAAAGATACCACTGGAGGTAAGACTGAATAAAGTATCTGAAATGATAAATTTATATTCCAGGCATTATTTACTTAACAATAGTACTGCTTATTTAGAAATAGCGGTTGTTACATTGATTCTTTGTGAAATCTCTTGTTTTTTGCAAGAAACTCCTGCAGTGTGTTCCCTCCTTTTTAACTTAGAAATTCTTGTCAGAAGAAAGTATTTGACATAGGCCTGAGTGGGATAAGGCACCGTCCGTTTCTTCCGGTGATGTGTGTGGAGTACCTTTGGGCTTCTCTTGGTCTGTCCTCAGTTCAGCAGAGTCTCAGGATCACCTCCTGCCGCCAGGCCTGTTGCTCTTGCTGAGATGTCCACATCCTCAGGGCTGCTGCAGCTCTGGTGCCGAGCGCAGCATTTGTTTGAGTGGCTGAAACACTAATTCGCATTGTTTAAAGAAACGATATAAATAAGATGTGTAAAAAAACACAACTCTGTAATTGGAATGTTTTTACCTGCTCCTTTGCTAAAAGAAAGGTCAGTTTGGTGGTAATTATAGAACCAGTGAACCTGCTGTAGAATTCTAACGAAATTTTCCTGTTATTTTCCCTTAGGAAGCCTTGGAAGATCGTTTGGAAAGGATTAATCGAGAACTGGGCTCAGTTCGAATGACATTAAAGAAATTTCATGTTTTGCGCACCTCTGCAAATCTCTGAGATTTGTAGCCATTAAATTTTGAGACTTTTTGTTTGCACTAATGTATAATTATGCACTCAGAAAAGGCCAACTATTTTGTACTGTTTATAAGCCTTCAAATAGTAGTTTTACAATCATGTTATTCTTTACACTTGCTGTTTTATACTTCAAATGGCCACATATTTTCAAGATATTTTTGTTATGCTCAGGAATCTCTTGTATATTTTACTATTTAAAAAGTATTATTTTTAAATAGTATAAGTCTCCAGTTTATATCAATAGTAAGGAAATGTAAACAGGGGAGGCAGCTTGTTTCTAAACAAATAGTGTTATCCTTTTACAAGTAACTTTGCACACTAATTTTATATACTTGTTCTACATTGTGAATATGATTCCTTTTTTAAATAAATGCTTAAGAATAGCTTCCATAATAATAGACTAATACATGCTGAATGCAAAAAAACAAAAAAAGAAAAAGAAAAAGAAAAAAATGCAGTGTACCCTGGATTTTAGTTGTGTTAATATTTTTTTTTCTTAATGGTAATGCAGTTCCGGTTAGGAACATGTCTTAGAGTGAATATTAGAATAGTAATAATGGAAATATTGGAAGTAATGGAATCTTGAAAAGCTTTGGAAACTATGAATAACTCATTTTGTTTCCCTTGAACTTTATTTTCTGTAAGGAATGAGCGTTGTTATTCTCTAATGTTGTCATATGTGTAGTACCTTACCGAAAACGGGAAGCAGTTGGGATGCTAGAGCTTCCTGCCCAGCCTTCTGAGTGGAGCTGTGTCCCTCCTGTGGCCATAAGGTGGTGGATGAAGCTTTGATGAAAGACCACCACCCAGTGAGGTTGTCAGAGCAGCCCTGTTTTCCTCCATGTACTTGGCTTCAGCCATCAAAGTCACCGTGCAGATGTGTTTAACCCCGCTGCACCCCTCCACCCCTGCCAAAAAAACCCTTCTTGCCATGGCAGGTGCTGTAAGAAGGCTAGGTTTAGATTGGAGCCCCCTCTTGTCCCCCTGTTTGTTCAGGGGCAGGGAACGTGTGTGCATGGAGCATTGGGCCTTTCCTTCGACCTTGCTGGAGGGCTGAAGCTCACGGCCTTGGCAGGGCTGGTGGGCAGGGGGCTGTGCTCTGATGAGCAGCACCAGCAGATACATGTTCTGACTGCTGGTCAAGTCTGGGCTGCCCCACTGCCCACTTTTCGGTGGCCGGTCGGAATGTAGTGCCTACATATTTGTGTACTTGTTCGTAAACAGACTCATTCTAAACTTTCAGAATTGATTCCAACTATGATGCTCAGGTTTTAGTTTAGTTTTCTTTTGAACTTTTTCTTCTAGCGTGACCCTTAGTAGCTTGTAGTTATAATGAGCCAAGCCAACCGTCACTCCGCTAGGGTCTGTGTATGCCTTTGAGCAGGGATCTCACACTGTCTTTGAGCACACTTCATTCACCAAAGCTTACCGGGCTGAGCTCCAGGCCTGCTGCCCCAGCGGTGCTCCCCTCTCGGCTCGTGTGTGTGTGTGTGGGGGGGGGGGGGGCGCTCCATGGGGAGGGACCATCTGACACCTGTCTCGCCTGTTCCTCTCCATGAATTGAACCTTTGCGCCCATCTCCTGCCACCAGTTGAAGACTTTGGGCTAATCACAATTATTCATCAACAGAATAAGTGCCTTTATTCGTAGTATTTTTTCTGGCCTTTTTTTTTTTTAAGTCAACTAGTTATAGTAAAGAATAAGTTAATTTTAATCAAGCTCCAGTACAGCTGTGTCAGGACCTAGTAAAAGGATTAACTTTACTGATGGTATTCCCTTTGAGTTCCTATATGTGACATTAAAATCTAAGTTGGAAATTATCAGGATATTTGTTGTTCCCTCCTTTTATCATGAAGTCCACTATCTTCTCAAAAACAGGAAACTGCCATATCAGAAGAGATGGGTTTATCTTGTGAAGGAGTTATCTTAGTCTCTATTGGCTTATTCCAAGGAAGATCTGAAACCCCATCAAAACGTCTTCTGTGCCTCTCAGAAAACATGTGCTTTGATTTTTGAAATGTATAATAAATTGTATCAGTCACTCATTTAAACATTAAAAAAACGTTTTCTTCATAGCTGTGAAGTAGAGAACCAAGGGAAATCCTTTCAGCTGTCTTTCTCTTGTTTTGTGTGTGCTTAATTTGAAAGCAACTCGGCCCCAGAAGTGGTGATGTTAGAAAGCAGCCCGAGTCCCTGGGCGGGGCACAGCTGGGTTCCTAGCGCCGAGCTGCTGGACAGCAGCAGTCCCAGTGCATCTTCCGCTTGGGGGAAGTGCATCTTTTAGTGCAAATGGAGTTCACTCTTTCCCCTCGGTTCTGCCCCTTTCCATCCCGAGGCACAGGCTCAGTATGCAGTAGTAGTGGCTGAGGAGAGCTGCAGGGCCAGGGAGGGAGAGTGAGGCCGGCCTAGGTCACCACCACGCTCAGGCCTGCCGGCCTCAGCAGCAAGAGATAAGATGAAGTGACAAGAAGCTTCCTTCCATTTTTAAAGGAGATTATGTAATATCTGGTGCCTAGTAACTTTTCAAGAAAAGTACACATTTCAAATTCATTCTGACGTAATTAGGCCTTTGAAGTAGTGATTTAGGACTTTTTAAATAGAAAAGTAGGTTATGCCCCCAGTAATTGATTTAAGAATTATCTTGGGTTGGTTGACATTTCTGTTAGGTGGTCCACGATGATCTCTCCACCTTTTTGCAAAAAATAAATTTCTTGGAGTTCATATGACCTCCCTGGCGTGAGGTGTTTGTTTTTTAAGTGACTATTAAAACTGGTAACCCTGTCGGGTAGAAGTTTAGAAGCATCTTAAATAGGTGATTTGGGGGTTATTTGATGTATATATAGGCTATTTTCCTTAAAAAAAGAATGTATTGGTCATGTGACCAAAATAACTGCTCGTTTGAATGTTCCATAATTAGACATCCACGGTGATGGCTTCTCAGGCAGGGCGGCAGGAGGGCTGGCCTGCCCTGGCCATCAGAAGAGCCATATGAAGATGAGGATTGTTTTCAGAGTTTGGTTCCCCTAAACTCTGAAAAGCCAGGTGCTTTGCTGAATGTGCTTTAAATTTGAATTCTGCACTTATATGTGTAGTAAAATTAGACGTTTTGTCACTTTAATTTTCGTCTCAAAAGCAATTTTCATTACTTTTTAATGTGCCACTTGTGCTGTGAGTCTTTATGAAGCTTTAAAAAAATAAGCGCATACCTAGCACCCTTTAAGAATCATACAGGTAAATCATGTACAGGTCTGATTAAACCAATTATACTGCACACATTTCTTCAGAAGATAATTTTTTTGCCAAGAGTTCTGCGGCAGTTTAATAATAAAATTGCACCAGTATTCTTAGGACCTCTGTTACAAAGCTTTCTCTTTCTGCTTTATATAGATGCCTCTCAAACAGGAGGAATCAAGCCATAAATTTGCATTTGCTGGACATGATGCACCATGTCAACGCTGTGACTACAGACTTAAAGATAATTGTTTTATTCATGATTGCACTGTAACAGTGACCAGTATAATGTGAAACACTTGCCTCTTCCAGTGCTGCTGATGGTCAGGCAAAGACAAGTGCTTGCTGCAGTCAGAGTCAGAGTTGTGGAATTGTAAGCTCTATGAGAGCAGGGACCATCATGTCTTCATCTTGCATATGGGCACTCAATAAATATTTGTGGATATGGACTTCCTTGTGATATTAGTGTATTTATTCCTACCGGGTTACTGTGGCATCTGTTTCGGTTTGTTGTTGTTTTTAAAGATTTTATTTATTTGACAGAGGGAGATAGCCAGAGAGGGAACACAAGCAAGGGAATTGGGCGAGGGAGAAGCAGGCTTCCCACCTAGCAGGGACCTAGCATGAGCAGGCGCCCCAGGATCTGCTTTTTGATGGTGTTAAGGCCTCCAAATTTTGAGTGCAGTCATGACAAGGTTATAATGATACCGTCCAGGGGCTCATTCAAGGTGGTGGGCAGGCAAAGAGCCTCACTCTGGATATCCTTGTATGCTCTGAAAATGTTACTCTGTGGGACTTAAGGCACCTCTTTGTGTAGGGAGGAAGGTGAGGGGTTTTGTTGGGACACCTTCACTGGTCTCAGAGTGATGGTCCTAAGATTGTAAGACAGGTATTTTTTTTTAATAAAGCCTATTTTCTTTCTTTTAAAGATTTTTTTTTAAAGATTTTATTTATTTATTTGACAGAGAGAAACACAGCCAGAGAGGGAACACAAGCAGGGGGAGTGAGAGAGGGAGAAGCAGGCCTCCTGCTGAGCAGGCAGCAGAACGTGGGGCTCGATCCTGGCTCTCTGGGATCATGACCTGAGCCGAAGGCAGTCGCTCAACCAACTGAGCCACCCAGGCGCCCCATGACAGGTATTTTGAGAGTTGTGTAAGGATGGCTTTCCTGGCCTCCAATTCTGATAGTCACCGCAGGGTCCAGCAGCCTTTGGTAGTTTTGCTCCGACCTTATCCGAACAGTCTGGGGCTGCTTTAATTTTAGCACTTGCCCTTCCAAGGGAAAGGGCTCCTTTCACCCACAGAAGGTGATACTTGGTGATATAGGAAGACTAGGTTTTAGGTGTGCCCCCATTTGATTCCGTTACTTCAGATCTTGGCAGATAAGGTCATTCCTGCTCAACCTAAATACACACTTAACGATTTGTTTTAAATTTCACCCAGTACCCTCTGGGTCGTCTTGTTCACGACTGGAGTCCAATTGGAAGGGAGCATCAAGATTAAACTATTTCTGATCGCTTCCAGTTCCTTTGTGAGGTCGGGGACTATAGCTTCACGCATCCCTTCTGGCTGTTACTACCACTGCCGCTACTTCCGATGACCACGGGGCATTTTCACCTTTATAGCCCAGAGCGAATGTATTCGTTACCAGGAAAAGAACTTACTGTCAGCTGCAAACCTGCTCTCTGAGACAAGTACCCAGCATCTAGGTTTGGTCCTCACGAAGTCGTAGGCAGTTTGTTTCCCTAGATTTGTCACCTTACTCCTTGACTTCGTTTTTAGGAAAGCTACACTTAAAAGTGGCAATTGCCGCAAGCCTACTCGCCCCCTTCCGCAAGTGCACCTGGCTCCGCTAGCACAGTTTCCAGGCTGGCGGCGTCCGAGGAGCCCAGCCGCCCACCCCCAGCCCCGCGGGCGGGGAGCGAGAGCCCAGGCCGCGCTGCGGAGACCGCGAGTCGGCCCGAAGTTTGCCGGCTTTCTTCCGGCGGAGCCCAGCCCTCGGGGCGGGCGGGGGCGGCCCCTCGCCGGGACTCGCAGCCGCTCCCCGCGCGGCCTGACGGAGGCGCAGGCCCGCCGCCGAGTGGGGGAATGCGAGGCGGGCTCGGCGCGCACGGGCAGCAGCGGCCGCTGGGGCGCGCGGGGCACGGCGGCGCCGCGGCGTAGAGCTGTCCAGCCGGTCCGCGGGCGCGCCCGGCCCCGCGCCCCGCCGGCCGCCGCCTGCTCGTCCGCCTCGACCGCCGCGGCCCCGCGCCCAGCGCCCAGACCCGCGGGGCCAGCACGTGCGCGCCCGCCGCCCGCGCCGACGGCCGGGGAGCATGCCCGCGGGGGCCCGGCCGCTCGCCCGGGGCCAGCTGGCGGCGGCGGCGGCGCGCGGAGCCGCGGGGCGCAGCCGGCCGGGTCGGGGCCGCGGGGCCCGCGCCTCCCCGGCGGCGTGAGGCGGCGGCGGCCCAGCGCGGCCGAAGAGGACGGAGCCGCGGCCGCGCAGAGCGGGGTGAGTGTCTCCGCGGCCCGGCCGGAAGGCGGCGCGGCCGGGACCCTCCCCGGGGCCGCCAGCGGGCCCCGGAGAGCCGGGCGCGGGGCGGCGACCCCGGAGGCCCGGGTTCTGCCGGCCCGCCCGCCCGGGAGGGAAGGAGGAAGGGCGGGGGGGGGGGCAAAGTGGGAGAGCCGGGCCCGGCCGCCCCGCGTGGGGAGGCGGGTGCGGCGCGCGCGGGGACCCCTGCCTCAGGAAGTCGCGCCGGGGCCGGCCCCCCGGGGACTCGCAGGCCCTCCGGAGTCGGGCCCCAAATGCCAATTTCCCAATTTCCGTCGGTGGCGGGCCGGGGTGTGGAGGACTCCCCTCCCCCAGTGACAAGTGTCACCGCGGTCAAGGGGCAGGTGTGTGTGCAACGCTGGGCCTGTCCAGTCCAGCCCGCGCTCTTGAGGAAGGGCCCAGGAAGAGGCCGGGAGGAAGTGGTGGGCACAGCCCTCGGTCCAGCCTTCTGCCGTTTCCCGCCTGCAGCTGCACATCCCTCCAGCCCTTACTGTGGCTGGGTGGGTTGTCCGGGGGGCCTAAGCATGGGGTGTGGCCCTTGGAGAGGGGCCAGAACTTAGAAGAAGGTGCTCAGGTGCCCCTCGGGCTGGAGGAAAACCTGGCTCATCTCCATTCTGAGAGTCTCCCTTTGGCGTTGTAACCTGAGGCGCCAACCCTCTTAGAGTGGGCAGCTTCCCCCTCCACCCTGCCCCTCATCCTTTCTTATCAGGGGCAGGGCTGATGGCTGTTTGGGGGCAAAGGGGGACACTTTCTCCTCCCCCATAATGTGCAAATACCGCCCCCCCAGAAACCCCAAATCAACATTCTAAGTAAACAGTGTGCTTGCTAGGCAAATGTCATTTCAAGGCAAGTCCTCTAGCTCTGTCCCCTTTCAGCGGACCTGGTAACCCTATGTAGAAATTCTAGATTCCTCATCCTACACTCCTCTCCCTACCTCTGACATAGGAACTGAAGCACTTCTGCAAAGTCTCAGGCTTGCCCACCTCCTCCTCTCCAGAATTGGCATTCTTCAAAGGAGACCTCATTTGAAGCATCTTTCTAGGTCCGCTGGTAGCTCTCACACCAGCCCTCCCTGGGAGTCACTGGAACTGATAGATTAGGGCCCTGTGCGTCCTCTGGACCTGAGCTAGCACCCAGGCCCTCAGCATGACTGTCTCTGCTCAGAAGTGTCACTGCACTTTAATGTCTCTTGTGTGGCTCTTATCGCTCTCTGCCTTATTTTACAGTTACTTTTTGTGCCTGCCTTTTATCTCCCCTGCTGGCTTGTCAGCTCCTGGAGGAGAGGCGTGGAGTTGGAGTCATCCCCAGTCCCCCCCACCCCCCCGGCTCAGCTCTCTGCTCACAGTCTGTGGCTAGATGGAGTCGAAGCCCCCTCCCCAGCTTGCCTCTGGGGCCCCAGCTCATCTCACTCCTGGACTTTTGCAGTTAAATTATCTTTCCTCTCTTAAGGTTCTGTGTGTCCTGATCAAAAGAGATTCCCTGGCCCTCTCCCTTTGCGGAAGAAACCCAGTGGGTTAGGTTGGGCTGTTTTTCTTGTAGAGAGTGACTTGCCAAATGACTAGGACAGTGCATACTTTGCCGTTCTCTGGGTGGTGTGTGTACAATGGCCCTTCTCTCTGGCCTCCCACAGCTCACTTCGTGTGAAAGGCAGTCGGGTAGGGAACTGGACAGCTCAGATCCAGGTTCCTGGCCTGGCTTGGCTGTCCTTCGGTGTCTGTGTGCATGTAACTAAGGCACTTGGTTTCTCTTGGTATTGATTGGTCCTTATGGAATCTGAAAGAGAATTCCTCTGCAAGGTATGGGCCCCTTGGGATCTGGGCCCTGTCTTCTCTCCTCTCTCTTATCAACTTTCTATTATCAAAACCCAGGCTTGTCCTCGCAGGCCTTCCCAGGGAAAGTTGATCACCTTCACTGTTGTGCTACCCTGATCTAACGTACCCCGTGAAACGGCAGTCACCTGTTTACAGGTGGCCCCCAACCTCCCCCCTTAGACTGAGCGTCTGGGGGAGCGGTGCTGGAGTGCTTTTCTCTGCATTCCCAGTGCCTGGCTCATGGCAGGCTCTCAGGAAAATGTTGGGTGAATGGTGAGGGGTCAGGCTCCGATGCTGCCAAGAGTCCTCACCCCAAGTTGACTCCTTGTACGTGTTCTCTCTTGGGGGATCCAACTTTCCTCCCTCTCTGAGGCTGATTTTATTTATTTATTTTTTTTTTAAAGATTTTATTTATTTGACAGAGAGAAACACAGCCAGAGAGGGAACACAAGCAGGGGGAGCGAGAGAGGGAGAAGCAGGCTTCCCGCCGAGCAGGGAGCCTGATGTGGGACTCAATCCCGGGTCTCCGGGATCATGCCCTGAGCCGAAGGCAGTGCTTAACCAACTGAGCCACCCAGGCGCCCCTGAGGCTGATTTTAAAACCAGGCAGACATTCTCCCAACCATCCCATCCGGTTAAGTCTTTCCAACTTGGTCTCTGAGAAGAGACAGTCATGGAGAATGTGCACTTACACAGAAAGATTAGAAGAGGAAACTTCTGGTCCTTCAAGATCATTGCCTTGCTGCTTTTGAAAAAGATGCCATGGACTGTGTGCTCTGTAACGGAAGGCTTCTAAGGATCCCACTCCTGAGGGCTCCACGTGGGGCAGGAGCAGTGGTCAGAGTCAGCAGTCACGTGCTCGCCCACAACGTCAATTCACTCGTTCAGGCTTGCCTACGGGAGACCCATCCCTTTGCAGACAGCCATTCAGAAACCAGCTTAACGGATCCCCTGCCGCCAGACACGGATGTCGCTCTTCTCCATAGTTCGTTCCACTGATGTTTATTCGGCTTTTGGGGTCCCGGGGATGTTATTAAAGAGAGCTGTGGCTGATCCACGTTTGGTTTGCTCTAAAATGGTAATGGGGCATTGCCCCCTCTGCTCAAGGCTTCCAACAGAGCATTGCATGAAAAATTTCTCTTCTGGTTTAGGGCCAGGCAAACTTTGCCTTGCCCGCAGAGGACTAGGTTGCTATACTTTTGAGCACAAGAAGGAAAACGTGCATTGTGTGTATAATGTTTGCGCACACTGTGTGTGTACCATGTACATTAGGCAGTAGTCTTCCCCCATTTTCTCAGAGAAAGACATTGAAACACAGGGAGATCAACTGATTTGCCCAAAGGCTCTCTGAATTTGTACCGAGTTCTGCCCGAGTCTCCGCTTGCTGCTTACACTGTCTTTCTGAGTGATTATGGTTACCTTTTCTTCTTGGCTCCCGGAATGCTTGCTGCATAATGCAGTATTCCATCTAGCAACTGTATGCACTGAGCCTCCTGATCAGCATATTTATTCCCATTTCCTTTGTGTGTGTGTGCGTGTCTGTGTAAATATATCTGCATTCATTTTTTTAAAAGATTTTATTTATTTGACAGAGAGAAACACAGCGAGAGAGGGAACACAAGCAGGGGGAGTGAGAGAGGGAGAAGCAGGCTTCCCACCGAGCAGGGAGCCCGATGTGAGGCTCGATCCTGGGACTTCAGGATCATGACCTGAGCCGAAGGCAGACGCTTAATCAACTGAGCCACCCAGGCGCCCTTACATTATTATTTTCTTTTAAATATTTATTTATTTTGTTTGAGAGAGAGAGAGAGAGAGAGAGTGAGTGAGCACACACAAACGGCGGGGGAGGGGAAGAGGTGGGAGCAGACAGAGAGGGAGAGAATCTCAAGCCAGACACAGGGCTCGATCTCATGACCCTGAGATCATGACCCCAAGCTGAAACCAAGAGCTAGACACTTAACCGACTGAGCCACCCAGGTGCATCTCTGTGTATATTCTTTATAAGTCATCACAAAAGGCTTCTGGAAACCAGGACAGATAAGTGAGTTAAATACAATAAGTAACAGTGTACCTAAAACTTAGGCCGGCTCATGGTGTGGTTAGGCAGACGTACCCCCTCAGTTAACACAGCTTGCATGTGATACATGTCACCTGAATAGCAGGCACAGGGGTACCCGGCTGGCTCAGTCTGTATAGTATGTGACTCGATCTCACGGTTATAGGTTTGAGCATCACGTTGGGTGTAGAGGTTACTTAAAAAAAAAAAAAAAGATATTTAAATGGCAGACACAGTTCAGACGAGGAGACACCCTTTCTGGGTAAGGCAGTCAGGGCTGACTTCCTGGAAGAGGTGGGATTTGAACAGGCCTTGAAGAATGGGTGGAGTTTTGATGGCCACAGCACCTATAAAGGTGTGTGGGGTTTATAGGGTCTAATCACAAAGGGCCACACCAGAAACATTCTGGTGTGAAGGGAGAGGATTGGTCTGGAGGGTAAAGTACAGGGTCTGATGATGCTTTTTCACAATGTCTCCAGCCCTGACAGAGAGCTTGAGAACATTGGAGTTGGGAGGGTGGCACCATGGTAAAGACTAGACGCTGAGGCCAGCAGAAGAGAAGTGATTTGCCCAAGACCCTGCTTTCAGCCTGGAACCCAGGTCTCCGATGACCAGTTCAATGCTCGCTGTTGACACCAGCAAGAGCTTGTCAAGCCCCTTGCACGTTGGCCCGTTTCTCGCATAAAACATGTACAAGGGTGCTGACTCCCTCACCCCTTGCCCAGTGAACACCATGGCAAACCCAGACTCTGGCTTTATGGCCGACGATGCAGAGAGCACTGTTGGAGAGGAGAGCTGGCATTTGCTTTCATTACTCATATTAACAATTGCCTTTGCCAGAGGACAGCAAGAAAATTAACCAACAGGCTGGGTTCCAGTAACAGACACATCAAAAACCCGAGCCACAGCCTTGGAGAGGAGGATGGAAAAAGCAGTTTCCCATCCTCTCCTGGCCCAAGTCCCTTATCATTTGCAGAGCTTTCTTGTTGTGGGAACGGGGTTAGGAGTCGGGGTGCAGAGGAAAGGCAGAGGCGGGTCCCATCTCAGAGCCCTGTGATAGGTGGGGTGTGAATGTGCCCCCCCTCCAGCCGTGGGGCGATAGCCGTGCAGAGCAAAAGACCTCCAGTTGGGATATACGGTCTGGCACATGTGCCCACAGCCCCGTTCTGTGTATGCGGTGCCGCCAGCCCAGCTTCAGGCAGCACAAAACCACTGTCCGAGGAGACAGGCTCAGGTTCCTGCGTGCCTCTGCTCACACATTTGCTCACCGATCAATACATAACCCGGTTTTACGTTTCCGCTTGAAGACTCCGTTATCCGTTCTCACTGAGCTCGGCCAACGGCAGCTACCGCTCACACCGGAATGAGGCTTATCTCGCTCAGGTGTTTCCTCCGTGAGGCACCGCCCTGCTCAGAACCTGGGGAGCGTCCTTTGGCACCTGGCCCGGGGCCACTTCCAAGGGTGAAATCGCAGACACAAAAGCATAAAAATGTGAAAGATGGCACTACATGGATCCCCAAAAGGATGCTTGTTTTCCCATCTGAGAGCAGAAAGCAGAAGGGAGAGCGTCTCCTCGCACAGCCTCAGCTGGGGTCACGCACGCTGGGGGACCCGAAATTTGTCACCGCCCCACACATGTTGACAAATGACCACGTAAGCCCCCACAAGCAGTACTTGTAGCGAGGAAGGAGTTCATAAATACGGAATCTATGAATAATGAGGACCAACTTGTATGGGCAGAGCCAGTCCACGAAGGCCTGTTTCAGCGAGCGCCCCTGCATTCTTCAGAGATAAGGACCCGCTGTTGCCGGATTTTACAGAAGGGAGGGTCAGAGAGGTATCCCAACCAGCTCCAGCTTGCAGGGGCCAGGATTTACACCCACCCCCTGCTGCCCCCCAGCTTGGCTCTTCCTCCTCATCTGTGGCCGTAGTTGCGATCAGATTCTTCTCTCCTCATCTCTCCCCCATGCAGAGACCTCATCGGCCATCTCTGTCAGCGTGTCTGGGCCTGTGGTGTCCCCAGCACCTAGCACAGGGCACCTCTATGGTGCTCACTATGGATATGGGAATGGATGCTGTGGCTACAGATTCTGGGCTTTGCTGTCTCAGGTACCAGAGAAAGGAAGAGTCCTTGGCATCGGTCCCCTCCCTCAGCTCCCCTGTGCCCTCTTCCAGAAGGGCATCCACCTCTCTTTTCCACAACCTCCTGGTCACACACACACACACACACACACACACACACATAGGGGAGGGTCAACAAGCCCACGTAGGTCCCTCTAACTGCTCTTTGCTGAGAGGAGCCGAGGGTAGTCCTTCAACCAAATGAACGATCCACTTAGGAAGGGGTTTCAGGCCAACGTGGGCTTCCTGTGGCCTCAAATCCTGGCCTTTTTCCTCCTGGGAACCTTTCCAAAAACGTTTTGCCCCGGGTGCCCTGTTAAGAGCTGGAACATAGCTAATACAGATGATTGCTCGTTCTTCTCTCTGAGGCTCTTTCCCCTTGAAGAGGTGGTTCCTGGTGATGGACAGAATTGTCTCTTTTGGCAGCCGGGGGCTTTGCTCCTCGGCCTCCGTAGGGTCTGGCTGACTCATCGCAGTGCTGTGGAGCCCGGTGCCAGCTCTTTCCCCCACTGCTGGCCTGCCAGGACTGAGTCAGGCTCTGCAGCCTGCTGGGCTCACCTGGCCTCGTGCCACCAAAGGATCCAGCCCCCGCTGGGGGGCTCACGGGGCAGCAGGGTGCTGTGTCAGGCCAGTGGAGGGAGGGCCCATGCTGTGGGTGCTCCCAGCTGTCCTCCCCACCCCTCTGCTGTCTCTGCAGCCCTTTGAAAAACCATCTCGAAGAGGGTATGGGGGTGGAAGTGTGTCAGGGCAGAAATAAGGAGCCCATTCCCATTTTCCGAGGAGAGCAGCTCCCGGAAGCACGAGGTTGGCCAAGAGGTGAAACTTCCCGGCAGGTCTGAGAGCTCGGTTAAGGGCAGGTTAGCCATAGCGTGTCTCCTCCCCTCCTCTGTCCTACTGGAGGGCCCATTAATTGCTTTGCTTTTCTTGGCACTTTGTAAGAATTGACTTTGCACTTGTGTTTTCATGAGAGGGGAAGAAAAAAAGAAACCCAAACATTTTCTGCAATGACAATTTTTCTCTCTTGGGTAATCACGATGGAAAAAAACACTTAAGGCCTTTGGAAACCACACTAAGTGAGGTTTACCGAGCACGTGGGGGGGGGGGCGGGGGGGACATTCATCAGGGACGGCCAGACATGGAGGCAGTTCGGCAGTTCCCGCGCAGGGAAACAATCACTTCACATTTATTTTGGGTTCGCTGGTCGCAGCATATTTCAATTAGTCTGCTAGTGTTGCGCATCTGACAGGCCGGGCGTTTACGGTGGTTGGACCATCTGGGAGGTGGGAGGCCTGCAGCCTTCCCCAGTGGCTGTCGGTAACTACTCGTTCGAAGGAAATTTGTTTGATGTATTCAAGAGCCCACCACTAAAACACCACTAATAACAAAAGCCTCCAGAGTTCTGAACGCACGCCCGCTTGTTTAGCCATCCATCGGGCATGCCTCCCCCAGGACCTCCTTTTTCCTCTTCGAGGGTGACGTTTTCCGACCCAGTGAAGCAAAGTTCTGAAGTGCCTCCTTTCATTGGTCCGGAGCCTTGTGCGTATGAACCCAGCATGGAGAGGGGCTCATTAATTTGTACTTGGGTGCCGTGCAGCCTGCATCTCTGCTGCGGGGGGTGGCCGGGGCCGGGGAGCTGTTTAACAGATCCTTGTGCGAGTATACCCTGTGAGCTCCTGTCCTGCACTGTGAGAGAGAAAACGCTAGTTTGATTCCGGTTCCCAGCCTTCCGTGACTCACCGTGGCATCGTGGCCGGTGGGAACCACCGCCGACCAGCTCCGTCCGTCCTGCTCTGTTTGGGCACCACCATTTAGAGCCCTCGTTTTTCTTTCCACCTCTGTGATTTCCCCTAGCTAAAGGTCTCTTTCCTGAGGAATGTTCTGCCTGACTCTCCAGCAGGGGGGAAAGTAGGAATTCAGAATCTTACCGATGGAGTTGGACAAGCCGGAAGGAGCCCTGGAAAAAACCCAGTCCAAGGCTTTGACCTTTCTGCGGGGAGGAATGACTTTCCATTTCCCTGAGACCTTAAGATCCTCGCGCTGGACATGGAGCCCAGTGGAAACTCAAGGACACGGTGGTGAATGGAGGCCGGCCCATAAGTTCTGGGCCCTCTAGTTCCCTCGCGTTTGTTCTGGTGACCTGGTCGCTGCAGGACTGGGGTTCAGAGGATTTAGGCTAATATGGCATGTGTCTCGTACCCAACTAGGTCGGCCCTTCATTACGGACTTTTCCAGATACTGAGATTCCTGCTCCAGGAGAAGGCGGCTCTTCCCTCTCGAAACCAAGGGGGAATCCCTGGCCCAGCCACTCCTCAGGTAGAGGGACTGTCACTGGTGTGCCTTTGAAGCCCTCGTACCTGGCATAGTGGCTGGTGGTGACTCAGGGCTTGATGACCATGTTAGGAGAAGGTGACTATCCACCTTTTTATAATACCCTCCGGTACACAGAGTGCTTCCGCCCGATGTACTTCACTTGACCCCATGTAAGTGCTGCTGTGCCCATTTTACAGGTGAGGAAACTGACACTTGGAGGGTCATGATTTGGCACCCGGTGCTTTCAGCCGCCCTGTTTCACACATAGGGGCGCCATAGCTCAGAGAGGGTGTGATTTGGGCGAACCACAGAGGAAGCTCCCGCTTGACCTAACCTGGTCCTGATTCCTCACACTCGTGCTCGGGTTCAGTCCTGTTATTACGCACCAGTGTGGTGCTGTCCTGTCGCCGCAGGATTTCCTGATCCGGTTCAGTCTCCACAGTGCACGATACTTCTTAGTTTGGGTTTGTATGGGTTTTTCTTGCTGCTTTTCTTTTCTTTTCTTTTTCCCCAGGGGGGAAAACAATTTCTTTTCTGTTGGTTCTGCAGTTTTTGCTTTTCAAAGAGGCCAAAGGGCTCCACAAATTTAGAGCAGATTCCCTGAGACAGGGTGGCATGCTCTGAAGTCGTGGCTTTCTCTGGATGTGATGCTGAGGCCGAGGGCCCTGTGGTCCAGTCCGCCAGCCGTGCACCCGGGAGGCTCATAGTCGGAGACACGAGGTGGGGCCTAGGGCTGCTGGCCTGGGTGTAGTGCCTTTTATTACCCCCTGAACTGAGAGCAGCTTTCCTCCCAGTCCCTGGGAGTGGGGGAGGGGGCAGGCAGGCTTTTAAAGGGCTCCATTCAGTGTGAGCCCCCAGAGTGAGCTGGTCCAGAATGGGGAGGCACCACTCACCACCCACTCTAGGTTCTCTTCTGGGGCTGGGTCCACTTGGTGTGCATCTCTCCCTCCAGCCTGACTTCCTTGGTGTCTCAGGGCTCTCGGGCGCCGGTGAGCTGAAGGCCTGTGGCCGTGGGCCAAGAGGAGCAGGTGGTGGTGGGCCCAACGGGCGCCTCTGGTTCGGGTCGCGGTCCCTTCAGCAAGCGTTAGGGGGTTTTGCTTTTCCCAGAGGGCCTAGAGGCATACATCCGGAGTGGCGGGTTTGGGTCCTTGGTCCAGACAGAGATCCGTCCGTGGAGCTCCTCATGCTACATAAGTCACCCTCTGGACGGTTGTCACCTTTAGACGGCTCCCAGGCCCCGGTGACGCAGCCACCAGCGGGGCTCTCAGGGCAGGGGCCCATTATCCCATTTTGACTTCCTTGGAGTCCGTTTCCTGGTTATGAACTTGGAAAAAGGGGTTCACGAAATCTCTGAAGGGGACGGTGGCCTGGCCCACCTGCGTGCCGGACTGTTCCCCACTCTGGCTGTGCCGGGGCCTGGACCCAGAGGGAAAAGGGAGAGTTCAGCCTGTGTGGCTCCCGGGAGCCAGCGAGCGGGTGGGAAGGGCTGCTCAATGGCCTTTCCTTTCTGTGAAGTCAAATTCACAGAACATAAAATTAACCGTTTTTGAAGTAGACAGTTCAGTATCATATAATCCCTGCCCAGTGCCGTGCAAGCAACCTCAGCCTGCTTCCAGAACATTCTCATCACCCCGGCAGGGAACACCCGTTAGCAGCCGCTCCCCACCCCCTCCCCCAGCCCCCCGCTGCCCCTAATCCACCTTCCGTCTCTGTGGATTTTCCTATTCTGGGCGTCCCACAGAGAGGGAGTCGCACAATGTGTGACCTTTTACGTCTGGCTTCTTTCACAGAAGCGAGATGTTTTCCGGGTTCATCCACATTGAAGCAGGGTTCTCTGCCTCCTTCCTTTTCATGTGGGAGGTGACATACTCCATCCAATTCACCACTTGAGTCAGGTTTGAGTGTCCAGTTTGGTGGCGGTAAGGACACTCACTGTTGTGCGGTCCTGTCACCCTCCATCGCCGGAACGTGCTCAGCTTCCCCCAGTCGAGACTCTGTCCCCACGGAACACCGATGCCCTCTCTGCTGCCCCAGCCCCCAACGGCCACCCCACCCTGCTTTCTCTGTGAGCGGGCCTCCTCCCGGCACCCGACCGGCTGACTTTGCCGAACGTGATGCCCTCAAGGGCCATTCCTTTTGTAGGTTGTGACAGAACTGCTTGTCTTTTTAATTTTATTCATTTAAGAGAGAGACAGAGACAGAATATGAGCAGGGAGGCAGAGGCAGAGGGAGAGGGAGAAGCAGCTCCCCACCGAGCTAGCAGCCCGATGCGGGGCTCCATCCCAGGACCCTGAGATCATGACCTGAGCCAAAGGCAGACGCTTAACGACTGAGCCACCCAGGCACCCCTGCATTTTCTTCCTTTTTTTTTTTTGGCTGAATCATTTTCTGCTGTATGGAAGTGCTGTATTTTGCTTATCCACTCATCTGTCGGTGGATGCTTGGGCTGTTTCGGGGCCAGTGAGTTGTTGGCTCTGGACAGGACAGTGAAACACAGGCGGGTTCAGAGGGCCCAGGGGTCTGGAGGCAGGAGTTGTGCCTTTTCCGAGGGGTGTGGCCGTTGACAGTTGCCCCTTTCTGTGCCTTGGTTTCTGCCTCCCTCCAACAGGGTAGAGATGCTCCTGTGCAGGTTTGCTGTGGGCTACTATGACTGGATGTGGGGGTGAGGGCACCCTGAGCCGCTGTCTTCCAGCCTGGGGACGCGACGCCTGGTGGTGCCTGGCCTTCCGCCCAGCTGGGCCCCCCTGTGACTCCCACTTGCTGGAAGTTTCTCTGCCTTACAGAGGTTCCAGTGCCAGCCCCAGGAGAAGGTGGTGGCAGTGTGTTCTGCTTCCTGGTGGCCTTCAGAGCACTCGCTGGTGCCTGCGGATGGCAGGAGGAGACACATGGCCTCCTGAAGCCCTGTCCCCTGGGCCCCTCCCTCAGTGCTCCAGGAAATCAAAGCCAGAGGGATGACATCGGCAGCCTCCTGGGGTGGCTGAGTCAGAGCTGAAAGCCAGCCTGGAATTCACTAAGTCACACTTGCCTTCATTAGGCTAATTAACTTTCAATGTGAATGAGCTTTATGAGCTGATTTCGGAAATCCATTACCATCCCAGGGCCAGCTTGGTGAGCAGAGGTGCCTCAGAAGCTGTGCCGAACATTTCCATATCCGCCACTTAGGGTGCTTAATTATTAACCCAAGGCTGGGTGGCTGGTGAGAGCTGGCATTCACCGAGCTTTATTCGAGAATTCTAAGGCTTTTTAAAATTAACCGTAATATAATTAAAGTCATACTAGAAACCCTAAGTGGTGGATCCACGTTGCAGATGACTTGGAAGGTAAATTGAGGCAGAGGGTTATTTGGTGGAAGTTCATGCAGATGGGGGGGGTGTTCCCTGTGTGTAAACTGCGGGCTAATGGCTAATGGGGGGCGGGCGTTCACTGGTTAGGTTCTCAGGCTGGCCCATCCACGAAGTTCTGCAGACACCTCTGCTCACAGCCCTCCGCTGTTAACCCCATTGTACAGTGAGAACACAGGCCCAGAGGGGAAGAGTGACTTCCCCGCAGATACGGAGCTAAGACACAGCCGGGCATCCTGGCTCTGAGACTCCAGGCTCGGCCACCCCATGAGATGGTTTACTGTATCACAGACCCATTTGGGGGATAAGTAGGCTTTTGAGAGCCCACTCGGGAATCTAAGCATTAGGTAAACTTTTTTTTTTTCCTTCTTCTTCTTCCTTTTTTTTTTTTTTTAAGTGGATGAACTTGTCCCGTGGTGCACTTAGAGAAGAAACACTTTTTTTTTTTTTTGAGAAGAACGCTACTTACTTCCAAGGCTTAAGTGGCGCTCTCCCACGGCTGCGGTGAAGAGTCCTTATGTGTGGGGGGCTCTTTGCTGCCCGGCACTTACTGCCGGAGCCCATGTGTCTGAGACCCTGTGGGTGCCAGTCTTTGCGACTCCTCCGGGGCGTGTGACGGGCGGTGCTGTGTATTTCCAGAGAGCCAGGTGTACCGTCCCCTGTTTTCACGGCCTCTCCTTGCCGCTTAGGGGTTGGTCGCCGAGTGGCACCCAGTTTGGCAGGCCCCCGCAGCTGGAGCTGAACAGACGGGCTTTTGGGAGGTAGAGGTTTTATTTTTAGCCCACAGCCTCTGTGATTCTGTCACTATGGAGATACCGGGCTGGGGGCCCACGAGGCTGCACGCTTCTCTGGCCGGCGAGGAGAGAGGGTCCTGTATCCTGCCCGGAACCTGGTTCCCTGGGCAGCCTCGGCTTCTCGGGCAAGAGCTCAGGCTGTGTGTGTGTGTGTTGAGAGACAGACTGATGCTGCTGCTCGCGGTGAGGAAGGACGGGCCCCGGGCCCCGCCCTGTGTGGAGGCAGCGTCCACAGCCACCTGCGCTTTGGCGGGAGGGCAGCAGGAGACCCGAGGCTCCCCGTACCCTGTGCTGTGTCACCGTGGGCAGGTTGCTCCCTCTCCCTGGGCCTTCATTTCCCAACCTGACAGGCTGGGAATCTGGTGACACAATCAGGTGGGGCCAACTTTGAGTTGACAGTGAGGTTTGAATGCCATGAGTGTGAGAGTGAGAGTGTGTGAGTGTGGGTGAGAGTGTGTGAGAGTGTGCGTGTGTGTGAGTGTGAGTGTGTGAGTGTGA
>PITA01012165.1:0-63318 GCA_004023965.1 Spilogale gracilis | reverse complement strand
GTAGCCAGAGTTGCAAGATACACCCAATACTCCGTAGCCAGAGTTGCAAGATACACCCAATACTCCGTAGCTAGAGTTGCAAGATACACCCAATACTCCGTAGCCAGAGTTGCAAGATACACCCAATACTCCGTAGCCAGAGTTGCAAGATACACCCAATACTCCGTAGCCAGAGTTGCAAGATACACCCAATACTCCGTAGCCAGTGATTATTGTGAGCCTCCCAGGTTCTGTTGAACCAGACATGAGCTCCCAGGAAAGGAGGAAAAGCAACCTTTGTGACAGGTGTGACTTGTTCTAGGACAGTGGCCTGCTCTCAGATGCTGTGGGACCTAAGGATGGGCTCCTGGCACCCGATCAGCAGCCCGCGGCGCATGCAGCTTTGCAGACGTGGCAAAAGAGGAAATATTTGTTTTTGCTGGCTGAAAGTACTTGCGACGCAGAGACACTGAGAAGACAACATGCAAACTGATTTCTGCATCTGATGACTTAACTTTCCTCCCCCACGACCTCATGAATACACGCTCCAAAATCTTCAGAAGAAAGAGAGTATAGAGTAACCAAGGATGATCATTTTGTATTAGGAAAAGATGTAAAGGAAAAATTGGGGGTTACATTAAATTCTGTGTCTGAAGTGCAGTTGAGAACATATATTTGAAAGAAAAGAACATGTATTTTTTTCAATATGGGAAGTTGCATTGGAAGCAGATGTATCCTGAGTTTCGGGGAAGAATTAAACCTCCCACTATAGCTCTACTGGATTTCCACACATATATTTCTTAGTTATGATGCACCTAATGGCCTGGTCAGATTAATTCATGAGATGCTGAATATTTCAGCATGTGAGTACTGAACAAAGGAAAGCATAAAACAAAAGAATCCAAGACATGGGGAGAATTTCATTGGCATTGTTTTTCTGTTATAAGTTTATGATCTAATATTCATAAGCAGAAATATTAACAATAAAGGTACATGTATATTCACTCTCATCATTTCTGGATTGTCTTCTCTTTTTATCCCCCCCCCCCCCGCAAACAGTCCTTTCTATAACTTCATGGTTTCCATAAATATCACCCAATGAACTGGCTGTGAACATGCCTTGTGATGTTAGCCTTGAACTTAAACATGCAAGCATTATAAAATAATGTTCTGTTAAAACCAAAGAGTTCCCATTCTTGACTCCCACAGCCCTGAGATCGGTACTCAAGTCACAACATATAGGTACTCTTACCTGCCTTCATCCATCATGCCTCCAGAAGCTCTAACTCCACACACCCATCCAAATAACTAAAATGAAAAAGCAGCCAATTCCAAGTGTAGATCAGGAGAACTGAGCATTTGGAGCTCTCATGTGCTGCTGGTGGAAGTGTGAATGTCTATAATGACCAGAAAATTCAACTGACCTTGACTATTTAACCATCCTACAATCCAACAATTCTACTTCTATATTCCTAACTGAGGTGTGTCACCAAAAATCATGCACAAGAATGTACATAGCAGCATTATACAAAATAGCCCGAAAGAGGAAATAATTCAAATGTCCATTAATAGTAGAATGGATAAACCAATTGTGTTGAGTTCACACAATGGAATACCACACAAAACGTTGAATGAAAGAAGTCACAGTTAAAAGAGCACATGCTATATGACTGCAGTGATATGAAGTTCAAAAACAGGTGAAACGCATCTATGGCAATAGAAGTGAGGAAAGTGGTTCCCCTCCGGGTGTACAGCACTTGGCGGGGGGCTGCTGAGATGTTCTGCTGTGTGGTAGGTTTACCACTGAAAATTCATCTAGCTGCATGCCTATTGGTGTGCTTTTCTTAAGCATGTTTTACTTCAGTGAAGGTGTTTGTTTTCTTCTGTTTTTTAATAAAGTAGCACTAAGTGAGCAAGGGTGGCTCCAGAAGGCCATAGAGCAACTACTACAGTCACCGTGGTACTTTGGGAGACTTACTGGAGTAAAACACTGGGCATCTCTTCCCCAGACTGTAAGCCACTGATCGTTCTAACAACAGTCAAGTGGAAAAAGTGAAGGGTTACACCAGGGACCAGCAGTCTGAACTTCCTGGGGCACACAGACCCTTCCAGTGGTGGTGACCAACTGCTACACTATGGACTGGGCAGAGCTGGCCAAGGTATTTTTGAATTCTGTGTCTGATTCTGGGGTAGGGGGAGGGCAGGGCGAGGGTAGAGTTTTAAGACCCTGGGCATCCCCGTCAGTAATCTACTCAGGTTGGAGTGCCCAGCAAGGTGACAACAGGAGTGAGGGAAGTGAGGAAGAGGGCAAGCAAAGGTAACAGTCTGATGACCCGGTCCAGCCAAGTCCTGCCCCCACATCCTGCAAAGCCAGCCTGAGCCTCATCTCATGAAGTTGCTTGTTGTTCAATCCCTCTATTCTACCTGAGGCCAAAGGGAACTTCAGAGATTTGTCAGCCTAGAGGTGATGGGTCCAGATGGCGATGAGGGTGGAGCACTGCCTACATAGGCCTACTGTGTTGACCCCAACTAAAAGCAGACTGTGAAATCATGGGGGAGGGAGAGGAAAAGCACAAAGTCTTTATTTCCTCACACTCTGGTCTTGAGGGGCAATGAAACGGAGAGAAGGAAGAAATAAGAAATAGCATTTAGAGAGAGAAGGAACAAGAAACCCTTGATCTCTCTCCTGGCTTCCTAGCCTCTTTTTGGTAAAACGTTAGCAGAGGGCATAAAGTTGATTTAATCAGAGGCTCCTTTACTGGCAGACTTCACAACAGGTCAGAGCCCAGAGTGATGGAAGAAGGATGGCTGGTATGTGACAGGAAGGTGCCCTGGTCCCTCTTCTTTGCTAGGGAGCCAGCTTCAGGCCCATCGTACATTTTCAACTTTTGATTTTTTTTTTTTTTTTTTATGCACCAGCCTGGGTCCCCTAACTGTTTTACAGGGTAAAGTCTTGTTTCTGCAAGAGGTTTTTGATGCTTTAGAATCTTCAGAGGGCTGGCATCTTTCATTGACCCCGTCAAGTACTTCCTGAGGGAAGGCTGCACACCAGACACTGTTCTAAGGCCAGACCCGCCCCCTCAGGGCAGAAAACGCACCGTTTGACCAAGTGACCGTACATGTCAGATCTGTACGCGTTCTATGAAGAAAATCAAGTCAGCTACGGTGAAAGAAGAAATGAAGGTCCCAGAGTGAATGCTTCCTGGAGGAAGGGCATTCCAGGCAGAGGGGACAGCAAGCGCAAAGGCCAGGAGGTTAGGAGCCTCTGGGCAAGGAGTCAGTGGGGCTGGAGTAGAGAGACAGAGAGGGGAAAGGCTGTAAGAAAGGAGGGCCCCGGGATGTGAGGACTCAGAGCCTGGAGCATCTCAAAAGCCATGGTGATGATTTTGGCTTTAATGAATGAACAATACTGAAGGGCTTTGAACAGAAGTGACATGACTTGGATTCAGGTTAAGGAAAGTCAGAGCCTTCTCTATGCTGCTTAAATAACAACCCAGGGAAGGCAGGATGGGCGAAAGCAGAGGCTGTGGGTAGGCATCTCCTACGTGGTACTGATGGGGGAATCCTACAGGTACAACTGCCAGGGTCTGGAGATGGACGGGAGCACAGGTATGAGACACTGAGAGGCAACAGGGATGGCTGTGAAGCCCAAGCACCTGCAGCCGTGGTCCCTGGGACGGGGAAGACCAGGGAGGAAGCAGGGTTGTGAAAGGAAGCTAAGAACTCAGTCTTGGTCTTTGTAAGTTTGAGATGCCAGAGGTTGCGCTGAATGGACAGCTAGATGCAAACATCTGGACTGAAAAGAGGACCAACCTAGGAACATATTTGGGAATCACCAATATACACAGGGTTTCAAAGCCACAAGACTGGAAGGGATTAACTATGAAATTACTGAGGTCTTTTTTAATAAACAATATATTGTATTAACTCTGCCAGCATTGTGCAAAGTTTTTTACAGCTATTAACTTACTTAATCTTTCTTGCCACCCTCAATTTAAGCTCTATTATTATCCTCATTTCACTGATGTGCACACTGGGGCACGCAGACTTTTAAGTATCTTGCTCAAGGTCAGTAGAAGAGAGAAGGGGGGCTGGGGAGAAGAGAGGCTGTAGGCTTGAGCTCTGGGTGCTCTGGGTTTAGAAGGTGATGGAGATAAGGAGGAACAAGCTCGAGACCACAAGCAGCAGCAGGTGAGGAGAGAGGAAACCGGGAAGTATGGTGTCCCCAAAGCCAAGCCAATCGAGTGTCCCCAGAAGGGAAGGTTGATCAATCATGTTGGAAGACGCTGATATGTCAGGAGGTCAGAACTGACCACTGGACAGAAAAGTATCATCTTTTCTTTCACTAACCTGGTTTTGAAATTAACTTCCTCCCATTTTGAAGGCAGGCAACAAATCCCAGTAGTCTGCGCAGTAGCTAAGACTCTGTCACCAACAGAGACAAACATTTTCATTGTTGGTGAGGAAGTACTATTTCTGGCCATCTTTGCTTCCAGATGACAGTAGTTCCTAGACCTTGTTATTCAATGTGTTAATAAAGAAGTACCTATGTCATGCAATCATGCATTTTTAAGCATTCTGATCATTCTACTGCGACAGAACTGCTCTCCCTATGTCCTCCTGCATGTTTTACGTATTTACAATATTACTCTGAGAAGGGAGTCCATGAAACATGAAAAGGTTAAAGACTATTCCAATATTAACCACAAAGGAGCAACAAAAAGTCAGTGCAGTAGAGGAACAGCATTCCTAACGTAGGCACCAGCGTGGCACTTAACCCAGTGTTCGACGAGCGAAGGGACCAGACACCTTGGGGTGAGTGCGGCTGGGGCACGTGAGGCTATTAATCACAGCTCACACTCGCCAGGGACGCCACAAAGGAAGGCAACGTCCATGCACCTGCGCAGCGATCGGAACGTGCCCAGCCAAGGTCCTGGGGGAGAGGGGCATTCCTTCTTCTCTCTACAGGGGTTTTACTTGAGGCTGCTCTCACTCCCCCTCTCCTTTCCTTTCTGCCTTTTGGGCTGCCCTGTGCCAGGCTGACCTGCTGTTTCCCTGTGGCCAGAGCTCTGCTCTGCTTTCATTTGGGAAACAACAGAAGGTCCTCTTTACCCTACCTCTCCAACATCTGACTACCTGGACATCGTCGGGCAAAACAGAGGAATTAACGGCAAAGTCACAGCTCCCTTCTTCAGCAAATCAGCGAGACACCGCCGCACAGAAGCCACAGCCTCGTCAGTCGGACAAGCGCCACATCAGTAGAGTGAGGGCGCTCCCGGAGCTTTGGCTCGGAGGGTAGTTAGTAGAGTCAATGCGCTGGCTGCCGTGACGCACTTGGAACCGTAGTGAGCACACGGTAAGCACCGAACGCGTTGCTCAATAAAGACAATCTTGCCTTTTCTCTTGCTTCCCCACTAAAAAAAGCAGCAGGTAAAATGCATCTGAAATTTCACGAATACATTGTTAACCAACATAGCATTCCAAAGTAAGTGACATTAACTAGAAAACATAGCTATTATGGAATGCTTACAGTCATTCTTAAATTTGAAAAGAAAAAGACAGAGATGTTCATGAACGGCAAGATGGCAGCCCAGCTCTCAGAGCCCCGCACCGACAGCAGTCAGACATCAAGATCGTGATGTGATGGCCCCTCAGGGCCCATCATGTCTTCCAGCAAACATCCCCGGGCCTTACGGGGGGGGGGGGGGGGGAGGGCTACTGCCACTGGTGTCCACGATCTGCAGAGCCTGGAGACTATTTGCACCGTTGTGTTCCCCGGATGGAGGAGAAATCACCACTAAAGCTCTTTTCCTTGCCCTCTGGCAGCACTCTGACTCCCACTTTAAGCTCAACAATGCAAAGGGGAAAGGGAAATCCCCTGGCTAAAGTTCCACTTTAGCACTATTCTGAAGGTGAGGTGGAGAGTGTTAAGTAAAAAACCACTGCGAGTTTGTTTAGTTTACGGAGAGAAAAATCAGCCCTGAGGTCCAGGGAAATCAGAGAGAATGCCAGGGTACTGCTGCAAAAAGCTTGGGGACCATCTGGTCTACCCCCTGGCATTTTTGTAGAGAAGGGAAGGAAATGGAGGGCATGCGGCATTTCCAGAGCTAAGGGGGAACAGGGTTCCTCCAGAGTCGCAGGGGAGATGAGGCCCCACCTCCCAGCTGCAGAGTGCCTCCTGCCCTTGCTGGCTCTCCCTGTGTCCGGGGCAGGGAACAAGTTCTGCTGGTTTGAAACTTGCCTGGGCACCTGCCCTTGCGGGATTCCTGCCTGCCTCATGACTCTTGAGCAACCTCCGCTCAGTCTCCCCCTCACACTCAATCAGGCGGCCTCGACCCATTTCCTGGGAAAGAGGGAGAAGCAAATAATGACCTGGGCTGCCAAGGCACCCAGTGTCCGCGTCATTTTTGTAGTGGTTCTATCCTGTTGCCCATGTTAGCAATGAAGTGCAGTATCCAGGAGCTACGAGGAGGTTGGGGTGACCTCCTCCGCCCAGCACCCCCACCCCCTACTCCCGATAAACACTAGTGCCTTACAACCTACTCAGATCAGGTGCGGTGCGAACACGACACGTCATGCATTAACAAGCATCGCATATTGCCCTCCATGCTTCTTAGTCACTCACGACCACATCCAGACTCGAACACCCTGGCCACATTCCAGGCTGAGGGCTATGGAAAGTGCTGGGGCCGCTTTCTGACCTGAGAACGCAAAATGAGTCCATCCTCCTTAGGGCGCCCCTTTAAACCTTCTGGAGACTGACACCGGCTACACTCACTCCTATTTTGCACACGTAGGATCCTGCTGCGTTACTGTTTCCATCACGGTGAGTAGGTGGATGCGACAGATAGAACTTTAGGTTCCGGGTTCTGGTGCCAGGAGGCATTGAAAGTGTGTAAAGTTCAAGTGCCTTCACAGTGATTAAAATAAACAGACAACTGGTTCCTAGGCCACTCCCACCTCCTACAGAGAGCTTGGGGGGGGGAGGACACCGCACTCCCAGTTCCCAAACTTCTGAGAGGCCACCAAAGTCGGCAGTCCTCGTAGCTGCTAGGGTCCACTCAGCCCCCATCGGACGCCCGGCACCCGATCGCCTCTGTCACCTGAGGGCTTTGCTGGGGTCCAGTCCATTCTCCAGGCTGACATCTGTCCGCACCATCTCCTGTTTCAGTTCTCCGATCTCCGAGACGATTGTGTCAATGAGCTATTCAAAGACAAAATAGTGTGACGTCAGGCGGTGGAAGAGGCGTGCCTAGAGCCCAGGGAGCTTCAGCGGCTTCCATAGGAGCACAGAGAAGACCACCTTTTTTTTTTTTTTTTTTTTAAATCTCGGCTGTGTGAATTTCCTCTACCCAGAGGGAAAAAATAAAGAGGGTGGGAGCAGCTTTAAAAAAAAAAAAAAAGAGGAAGAACTTAGGTTTCGGTACTACCCTAAGAAAAAGGATATGACACCCAATTTGGTTTCTCTAAATACAAAGAGGAATAAACAAATGCTGGTAAAAACCAGGCTTCCACATTCATTTTGTCAAAGTCAAAACTCAAGAGGAATTCCCTGAATTAAAATTTATACAATCATTGTTCTGGCTACAGAAATAAGTGTATTTGTTTTTGTTTTCATTTTTTTTTTTAAGATTTTATTTATTTGAGAGAGAAAGAGAGCACAAGCAGGGGCAGGGTGTGGGGAGGGGGCAAAGGGAGAGGGAGAGGGAGAAGCAGACTCCCCACCGAGCTGGGGACCCAATGTGGGGCTCAATCCCAGGACCCTGAGATCATGACTGAGTCAAAGGCAGATGCTTAACTGACTGAGCCCACCAGGCACCCCAGAAATAAGAATATTTAAAAGACATATATAGTTTGCAATTAATTTATAGACATTAAGCTTACTCTTCCTATTCTTTGCTTTTTATTTTTTTTTTTGATAAAGAAGACTATTCGGAGAAAGGGAAGAGAGAGGGCGGCATGGGGTGGGGAGTGGGTGAGCCATATGGGGAATGCAGAGGGAGGTGTGTCTTCCTCTCGCAGAAGGTTCACGGGTGCCTGTATCCTCTACCCACACACCCGAGGAGAGACTCCACCTGCCCCTGAGGGCTGGTCTATACTCTCTCAGCCAACAGAATCCTTCCCGGTGCTAAGCAGGCACTCTGTGTGTGTAGTAGCTATTCTCAAAGCGCATCACTGCTCACTAATTTTTTAAAATTATAGGTACTTTTTACATAAGTGTATTTACATCATCATGTAATAAATTTAATGTTGTTTCCAAATAAATATTTTTTAAAAATTTCTCCATTTTAATTCCCAATTCAGCTAGCATCTATAGCTATAACCCACAGGAACATAAGCTCCATCAATAAGAGAATGGGTAAACTGAGGTACAGGATACTATGTAGCAGTTACAATTAATGAACCAGAGCTATCAGTATCAACACACATATAAACAGAAATGCTCAAAAGCTTCTCATAAAGCCAAAAAACCAAAACAAAAACAAAAATCAAAAAACCCAAACAACTTGAAAAGGGTTACATCCAGTACATAAAGTTGTACAATACTTAATAGTGTTTCTAAATATACACGTAGACAAACTCCAATGTGTGATGTGGGGGCTGTAATCTTAGTCGAGGATCGTGGTTTCCTCTTGAGGAGAATGGACGAAGATGTTCACAGGTCAAGGGGCTCAATCACTATGAGATTTTATTTCTTAAAATGAAATGGCAAAATAGTAAGATTTGTGTTCAGCAGTATGTGATTTTCTGTATGTTTATTCATAATCAAAATTATTTGGAAAAGAAAAAGGGGTGCTGTGTATGAAAATGGAAGGAGGAAAGACTGAGAAGGTGGGTGTAGTGGGGCGAGCAAAGGCAGTCTGAGGGTCTGCGCTGAAGGTCTCCCCTTCTGGGCTGGGCCGCCCTCCCACGCTGGCCATGGCGAGGGTCCCGGCAGGAGAGCCACACACAGCAGGGTCAGCCACAGGCTTGGGCAAACCGGGGAGAAAGAGTTCCCATCCCCAGCAAGGAGACAGGTGACTAGGCAACAGTCAGACTCTCCACCCTCAGTCGCCTTCCCAGGAGAAGCCCTGATGTCCTCCAGCCAGGCCGTTCTTCCTGACGCTGCTCTGCGGACACCTCCACTAGCATCTCAAGGCCGCTACACGCCACATTTGCTTCTTTCTGTGAACTTAACCGAACACGAAGAACCGAGAAGTTGTGGTTCTCACTCAGCCACAGTGGGATGGCAAACTGTGAAACCACTGACGGGGAATGCAGACGGGGAGTGCAGCGACACCTAGGACACAAAGGTGGACGAGGACAGAGGGCCCACCTGCCTGCAGGACTGCGAGACCCTTCCCAGCCACCAGAGGGTCTGGTCGCCCCTCTATTGTCCCCTCAGCCTCCATCCTATCCCAGCCCACCCCCCTAAGGGCACAGACTCTCTGAGTGATCTCCCACCAGACCACTCCACCTGCAAGAGTCATCCCCAAACATCTGTTCCCCCTGGAGGTCTATCCTGGCTCAGTGATTGGATCTGAGATGTCTCCCAAATTTTCCCTGACACATCTGTGTCCATTTCTGTTTTTGATACCTCTAGGTGTTTGCATCTTTTCTGCTCTTCATGCTCTTTATGTTTAAGGGTAAACAGAGATGAACTGCCACCCGCAAAGGGGGGGCCAGTCTTAAGCTAAGCTTTCTTCCGTTAAAGACAGCAGCAGGTTCAACGTAAGTGCTTTATCAAAATTGGTGTCGCAACTGAAATTTCTCCGAATCCACTTACACCAGCGCGGAACCCACGACATCCCTGTGGCTGTCTACAATTCCTACAAGACAGGGAAGGGCCTGCTTAAGCATCGGCCCCTCGAGCACCGCTCCTCACGACCCTATCTGTCTGCCCAGGACGTGTGTGGACACTTGGGAAGATGGCCACGGGGCCACGCAAGACAGACAGCAGGGTGCAGGCCACCAAATTAGTGAGACAGTGGTTCTACCAAAAACAGAGCATCTGTGTCATTTCCAGAAAACTCCAAGTCGGGGGAAGGCCCCAAACCAGGATACAGACACGGACGAGCACTGGGCTTGAGAGTCCCCTCTGATAAAGCCAGGACGGCGGGCTGTGTTTGTCATCCCGCGAACAGGTGGCGAGCTCGCCTTCCCACTCGGGGGCAGATCAGGCTGCTGTGCACAACGGAAGGGAGGGAGGCAAGCCCAGGGTAGGGTCTCTGGATGTCCTCCTTCATTCCACTCAGCAACCTCCGCTGCTCGCCCCTCCCCTCCCAGGTGAGCGTTTGCACACCATGAAGCGCCACGGGGTGGGGGGTGACCGGTTCACCTGGGGGACTTCCATGCACCCCGGCACCCGGCCAAGGGCAGGAGCAGCGTTCGGCCAGGCCCAGGTTCGTTCCGAGATCACACCCAGGGCTGCGCCCGGGGAAGGCCGGGCGCGCAGGGTCCCAGGCTAGAGCGAGAATCCACACTGATTTGTACCCCTTTGTCATCATCCTGGTAATGTCCCCGTGGGCGGGAACCTCCCCCGAGGGACCGCACTGCCGGCGGCAGCTTTCTACACTTGCAGGGCTGTCTGGTCGCCACTAGTGCGGGTGGTTTGGAAGCAGGGGCCAGTGGTGACAGAGCTTTGCGCTCAGAGAGACTCCGATCCCATCCTGACCGCCGCCCCCCCGGGGGTTGGGTCCTGAGCCATGCTGTTAATTGTGAGCCTTGCCCTGAAGCCGAGTGATACTAGAAGACGCAGCAAATACATGCAGGCACCTCCCAGCCTGGAGACAGGCCATTTCATTACTGGGAGCAGACCTGGGTCTACAAAAGACCAGTGTTTGTGGCATCCAGTCTTCCTCTGATGGCTGCCCAGAAGTCTCTGATCTCAGCCTCTGCCCATGAGATGCCTGTTTTCCCGGACGGGGACGAAAGTCTTGATGCCAACCATCCCTGCTTGCCTGGGAGGCCGGAGGGAGGGAAGAGAGGGGGATGCCAAATCTCGTGTTCTTTCTTTTAGGGTTAGATAAAGGAGGAAAATATCTCTTGAAGGCCAAGAGGAGAAGTGTTTACAGAGCAAGTTCTGCTACGGCGCTCTTCAGAGGGCGAGCGAACTCAGGAATGTTAGCGTGCCGTGGCGAGGACGTGAAACAGGGTGTGGGAAAAGTCAAGTGTGCTGTCCCCGGGTCTGGAATTTCTGTTCCCCTGGTGCAGCCGCTTGGCCTTGGAGTGTGTGCGGCCCTCACAGCCCATCGGCTCTGCGGGATCAGACCCACCTCCAGATCGTGAGAAACCGTTATCGCCCAAACAATCCCTCTCGCGTCTATTTCTGGTGAGCTGGGGGAGCCTCATTGTCTGGTGGGTACAGCCCAAGTTTGGGGCTCTTCTAAAGGAGGCTGGGAAATAACGGGTTCCTTATCAACCTTCAGATGATCTTTGCCCCCGAGAACTGTCACCGGAAACAAACAAAACAATGAAGGCTTCCTTCCACTTGCAGAGGAGTGTCTAGAAAATGATGGCGTGGCATTCAAAACCCTGTCTTTTTTTTTTTTTTCCTCGCTTTCTAAACTTAGTGGCCACATTCCCCCAAGGGGGTTTGCTTTATGTTTTTGAAATTTAATTTTAATCGCAAACAAAATGAATATGTTCTCATTGAAAAATATAAATTGTTGTCATTAAAGCTAATCTCCTTTGACCGTCACCCACAATCCTTTTCACCTACCCAGAGGGAACTGCTATCATCACTTTTGTGTACACCATTCTCAAATATGGTACCGTTCTCTGCTTTTTCTACCCAATGGAATTGTACTGATGTATTGTCCTGCGGTTCCCTTATTTTACTCAATGAAATGTGGGATTTATCTATATTAGTACATGAAGCCCTGGCTCATTTATTGTTTTTACAATTAAAAAATTATTTAAATCCAATTAATTACATATAATGTATTATTAGTTTCAGACGCAGAGTTCGGTGATTCTTCAGTTTCATATAACACCCAGTGTTCATTACATCACGTGTCCTCCTTAGTGCTCATCTCCCAGTTACCCCATTCCCCTACCCACCTCCCCTCCAGCCACCCTCACTTAGTTTCCTACCATTAAGAGTCTCTTATGATTTGTCTTGCTTTCTGATTTTGTCTTGTTTTATTTTTCCCTCCCTTTCTCTATGCTCCTGCTTTTTTCTTAAATTCCACATATAAGTGAGATCATATGATAGTTGTCTTTCTCTGACTTATTTCCCTTAGCAAAATACCCTCTAGTTCTATCCATGCTGTTGCAAATGGTGAGATTTCATTTTTGATGGCTGAGTAGTATTCCACTGTGTGTGTACGCACACGCACGCACACACACACAGAGACAGTGGAATATTTATCCATTTATCTGTGGATAGACATCTAGGTTTTTTCATAGTTTGGCTAGTGAGGACATTGCTGCTATAAACATTCAGGTGCCTGTGCCCCTTCGGATCACTACATTTGTATCTTCAGGGTAAATACCCAGTAGTGCAATTGCTGGGTCGTAGGGCAGCTCTATTTTCAACTTTTTGAGGAACCTCCATACTGTTTTCCAGAGTGGCTGCACCAGCTTGCATTCCCACCAACACTGGAGGAGGGTTCCCCTTTCCCTGCATCCTTGCCAACACCTGTTTTTTCCTGATTTGTTCATTTTAGCCATTCAGCCTAGTTCATTCATTTTAAGTGGGAATGGTTTTACCCCCTAGGGCTATACCGCGTGGGGGATATACACAGGGATAAACCAGGTATCCATTCTATTTTGACAGACACTTAAGCCATTTCCAATGTTTATCTGTCACAAGCAGTACTGTGTGCAACCTTGCAGCAAAGGCGAAGCTCCGGTCACATAAGAGGTTAGCAGGTGGCCGTGACGTGGCTCTCCAGGTGGCCAGACCATACCGCCTCCGCCATCTTTGAAAGTGTCCCCCTCACTTGTAAGTGTTTGATTTTATCAAACTGTTAAGCTTTGGCCAATCTGATGAGTGTAAGTGGCTTCTTCTTGTTTTAATGTGCTTTGCTCGGATTACATTTTTGTTGTTCATTTGGATTTCCCCCCTTGAGGAACTGCCTGTTCATTTATCTGTTGCCTATCTTGGGGTTTCTTGATTTCTCTCATTAGACTACACGACTTGTGGATATGCATCTCCTGTCTCAAATAGTTAAGATTTTCTCTCATACTGGGTTTTTTTTTTTTAAGATTTTATTTATTTATTTATTTATTTATTTATTTATTTATTTGACAGAGAGAAACACAGCTAGAGAGGGAACACAAGCAGGGGGAGTGAGAGAGGGAGAAGCAGGCTTCTCACTGAGCAGGGAGCTCTATGCGGGGCTCAATCCCAGGACCCTGAGATCATGACCTGAGCTGAAATCAAAAGTCAAAAGCTTAAAAAAAAAAAAAAAAAAAAAAAAGTCGGAAGCTTAACCGGCTAAGCCATCCAGGTGCCCCTCAAGACATTTATCCTGAAGTTATAAAGTTTCCTCTCTTTTCTGCTGAGACTAATATATAACTTTGCCTATTTACATATAATGTATTTATTTATAAGTAGGCCTTTCATTCATCTGGAGTGTAATTTTACGTGTGGTATGAAGTCAGGACGAGGAGATTACTCAAATATGGCCCATGCTAGGTTCCCCCAAATCTTCAACCCGCCAGAGCTGGCTCTATGTGCCTCGAGGTGCCTTCTGCAGGCCAAGGAACGTGTCAGAGGGCCTGCCACTTCCAGACATGCCCAGGGGCTGCGGATGGCCCGGGAGACTGTGGGTAGATCTCTGCCCTTCACTTTTTTTATTCCAAATGGAAACCAATGAACTCAACAGCATTTTTGCAATAGTCCTTCTTGGCCTTGCTGATTCAAAACACCCCCTCATCACAGCCAGAAACTTCTATTCACTAAAAACAACATTCGCTATCTTTTAATTCCATTTTCTGCTTTGGAATTAAGAGGAAAAAATACCTCCACATACACAGAAGAGAAGGTAATACGCATCCTGCCCCTGTTCCCTCCTCTGAGTAAAGTGAAATGAATGGTTCGATGTGAATAACTTTCTGTTTTTAGCTCAAAGTAGAAAAACGTAGTGTTAAAAATAGAAATACTAGGCTCCAAGTGGAGTCACTTGTGCAAAGACTCATGTCGCAAACCGGGACTTAATGCCTAGCCGAGCTATAGGAGTGGTGTTTTAAACAAGTCTGCAATTTCCTAATCAATACAGACAATGTGAACTGAAGGACAGATCCCGGCCCTTTCCCCAGAGGAAGGTGACCAGCCTGAAAAATACCTTTCATTTGTTTATGACTTCCTTGTCCCCACTTCTCTCTACCTATGCACGTCTTCCATTTTGTCCTGGTCCCTGGAGCTCCTTTCTCTTTGTTGGACAAGGCGCTGACCGTTCAGAAACTGTTGGCCAATTAGACCTTCAAGCTTACTCAGTTGAACTGGGCTTCCTAAATAGCAGTATATAGAGGAAACAAACACAGGTGGACAAATCTAATATTTAAAAGCCAAATGTGGCTAAAATGATTGGCCTGGAATTCCTCCAGCTCTGTAGCTTCAAGCAATCTGTCCTTGGATAAACCACTGATGCCTTAAATTTCCTCATCTGTGAACTGAGAACATGCTGAGGGCTGCTTCTCGGGCCTCTTTAAGAGTGCACTGAGGTGATACAAAGTCCAAGAAGACGTGCATATCTAGTATTTGCTGGTGGGGAGTGGGCTTATCGCTCCACATTGCCACCCATAACAAGGAAGTCAGAGGCCTGGCCCAGAGGGTACTAGGAGTGCGCAGTGGGAGTAGGTAGCAGGAAGTGCTGTCTGACTGTCTCTGTTGGGGGACACAGGTCTTCGTACATGAGAAAGACCGCCACATGCTATGTCCCTAGAGGCATGTCAATTCGATGGGACTTCTTGGGGCCCAACAAGCATGAGTGTTCTTAAAGTGGAAAGAAACACTTGGGGGTGCCTGGGTGGCTCAGTTGGTTAAGCGACTGTCTTCAGCTCGGGTCATGATCCCGGAGACCTGGTATCAAGTCCCACATCGGGCTTCCTGCTCGGCAGGAGGCCTGCTTCTCCCTCTCTCACTCCCCTTGCTTGTGTTCCCTCTCTGGCTGTATTTCTCTCTGTCAAATAAATAAATAAAATATTTTTTAAAAAAAAGAAGAAGAAAAAGAAACATTTGAAATTAGGAGATTTCCAGAAAATTCTGGACCTGGTGTCCTTTGTGGGCACCAGTGCCCTCAATACATTGATGGACCAGCTTTTCATAGCCTTTAGCCTCTTGGAGCTTCCTCAGATCTGAAAACCCCTACAAACATCAGGCAGCACAGCGGTTTCTCCCGAGACCAGCATTTCCGCCAGAGGGGGCCCCTAAAGCTTCCCAGGAGGGTCAGGAGATGGGAGCCCGGCCCTTCACAGCCAGCCCCAAGGCCCTCATCGGAACATGGCTTTCAGGGAGCCAGAATCTGCTTTGTCTGCTGCACAGAGACCAAAAAGGCCCCTCAGTCAGTCCTTGACCAAGGACAGATGGGTTCTGAGGTATATAAATGCCCCAGTTCCCTCTCCTCTGGTAGAGACAGCTGAAAAGACCTCAGCTGTCCCCAAGCTCCCTTTAAGATGGAACCAAAGTTATCTTCAGGAAGACTTTGCTTGAAATGGGACACTTGCCCAACCTCCTTCCCTGCCCCATTCCACCATGAGTTTCTCTTGGGAGCACTTCCAGATACGTCACTTTCATAAAAATCTTTAACTCTGCACTTACTTGTGGGGAACCTGACTTAAGATAGCCCCCAACCTTCACTCCTGGCTCTCCTCTTTCACCATGGTCCTGCCTGTGGGTTATCCCTGGAGCCGGAGGCTCACTCAATTTCCCCCACCTGGATGTAAATCCCAGAGCAGGAACCATGTCTTTTTGCTCCCTGCTGTATCGTCGGAGCTCAGGCCAGCCCCTGGCACACATGCGTTGTTGAATGGATGAGTGCAATTCCTCCTCTGCCTTCCTCTTGATAACTTCCCTGTTCGTTTTCCTCCCAGAGCAGGGCTAAGTCAGGACACAGAGTGGGTGGAGCTCCAGCCAGCCCATGAGAAGCTCAGCTGGACAGGGTGGGGGGCAGCCAGGAAGGGCCACTGCTCAGGATTTCTCAGCTACTCACCGCCATCAACCATCCATGTGGCTGCACATCGGAACGCACTCTCTTCTGCCCCACTGCTAAGGGCTCACGGAGCACAAGCCATTCGCTTTAAAACACAGTCCCTCTAATGACTGAGTCGTACTCTGCTTCCACTGACCTGTAAGAGAGGCCCACATTGGCTCTGCCTGGCCAGACAATCAACACCAAGTATGGAGAGGCCGTGAGGGCCTGGGGAGACCACCCTGGCATGATGCTACTCATTCTATGCAACTTCTAGAGGCGGAGCCCAGAGCTTTTTGAGTTTTGTTTTTCACCACATCGGAAATGATTCTGCAAACACTGATAGAACTTTAAATTTAGTGTATCCTGGGGTGGGGGAAGTTTTTTAAGAGACACGTAGCATCTGTAGTTCAACATATGAAACATGGAAGCAAAATGTATGGTGGCGTCTTGAGCAGTCATTCTGCCGAGGTCAGCACTGTGTCATACTCTTCAATGACTCCGAAGAAACAGGTTGTCGCCATATTAGTGCTCGTGGCTTTGAGTTTTAAGGTCAAGGAACAAGCTAAATGGTAGATGGGCCACAAAGGACACTGTTCTTTCTAAGAATCGGCACTGATGTCTTCTGCAGCCCTGGTTAGTTTCAGCATTTGTGTTTCAAATATGATTTTACATTTGTTTCTTTAGGTTTTTACAAAATGTTTATGGAGCGTGTATTAGGCATCAGGCTCTGGGTCTGCAGAAGGGAACAGAAACAAAAATATAGTGTGCTCCATCAAATTAAAGACACTACTAATTGTAAGGCATCCTCTTATTTTATAAGCCATCAAGAAAAAAGAGCCGCCAATTATAACTATGACGCATCACTGACTGTAGCAGACAAATGATTTCAGAGAGGTTACATTCTGGAAATCAGTAAATCTTGGAACTGAAATGTGCAGACCTACGTCTTTGTGGAGTGCGAGATGGAGAGGCCCGAGACTGTCAAGGAGGTCAAGGAGCCTGAGGTCGTGAGTGGCTTGTTTTGTTGTCTTGTTAGTGACGAACCTACTGCATGGGGACTAGCGTCTTGGAGTTTACAAAACGGGGGCTGGCGAGATGACCAGCAGGCAGTCGGGCTTTCAGGGCTCCACCTGGCCTCCTCTCCAGGTGTGACAGGGCTCTCATGGAAGGCATTCGACCTTGACCAACGCAAGAGCAGATTCCTGCATCCCGAGCACGTACTCTACCCCAGAAACATGAAGCTTGACGCCCCCTGCCATGGCAAATACGCACTGCAACCCAAGCGAGGTGCCCCTCTGGCCTTCAGGAATTCAGAGGAACTCCAAAGCCAGTGGAGCCTGGGGCGGACTTACCACTGAGATCAATCTTATCCATCCATAAGTCAGTTCAGCCACAAAGGGTTTGTTCCTCCAGTTAACAAAACTGAGTGAAAATTGATGCAAAAAAATTCCCTTTCAAAGTCACAGTTGGGCACTATAATAAAGCTACCTAAGGGTCACCTGGAAAGTCATTTTGTCTCTTTTCTTTTGATTAAAGCCTAGACTCTGTAGGTCAGGTGCAGAACACGTGGAAGATTGGTAAGTTGCAAATGAGATATCTGTTCTGCAGAAGAGATAGAAAAGATTTTAATTTTACTGCCCTGGACATCTTAAGCCACTTTTGTATTAGGCTGAGCCATAGGAAACACAACTGTTTGAAGGTCAAAAGACTGTTGAATATTAGCAGTATCAAGCTTCCGCTAACCTTACAAAGCTGGCTAATGGCAGATTTTAGAGCTGGTTCTGCATGGGATTCTTTTGTCCCGTGAATATTGACCAGTCTCTGCCATCTGAAACTGGCTTATCATCCTACTGATTTTTTTCTTTAATGAGTTAAATTGATCCTTGACACACAGTCCCTAAGTATTTGTATGAGAATTATAGTTTTCACTTTTGAAAATGATCTCTGACGTTTCTATCATCTCTACCTTTGAAGGCCATCCATTCTAAGGCACCTGCCAACTGTGGGTCCCAGGCATTGTGTATACATGGGGGGAAGGGCGTTCCTTAACCTTGCTGGACTTCTCTTTCCTCAAGCATTAAATAGAGGTAGGTAAAGATATACAATGAATCATTGCTCAACCATCCAAAAGAATGCAATCTTGCCATTTGCAATGACATGGATGGAGCTAGGGAATATAACGCTAGGCAAAATAAGTCAGAGAAAGACAAACACCATATGATTTCATTCATATGTGGAACTTAAGAAACAAAACAAATGAGCATGGGGAAAAAAAGAGAGAAGGAGAGGCAAACCAAGAAACAGTCTTAATTATATACAGAGAACAAATGGATGGTTACTCGAGGGAGGTGGGCAGGCAGATGGGCTGGATGGCGATGGATTAAGGAAGGCGCTTGCTGTGGTGAACGCAGTGTGTCGTATGGAGGCGCTGGACCGCTAAATTGTACACCTGAAACTAATATTACACTGTATGTTAACTAACTGGGATTTGAATAAAAATTAAAGAAAAAAAAGACATCAACGAGTGTTAATGCCTCTTTGGGTTCACTCTCTTATTGATCATGAGCTGTCCTCCTGTGCCTCTCGGAGTGCATGGAGTGCCATGAATATGGTCACATTCACTTCCCTTTTACCACCTTCAGCTTTCTACAAGCCCTGGGGGAGAAACAGTGACTCACCCTTTCTGGAAGCCAATCTGAATGTATACATCATCAATTTATGTATGAAAACTGTTGAATTCAGCATTTCTGATTCTAGGAATTGACCCAGAGAAAGAATCAGAGATATACCTAAGAATGTTCTTGGCAGCATCATTCATAAAAGTGAAGCAGGACTAAATGGCTAACTGCAGTGGACTGGTTAAAGTATGGTGCGGCAACATACTAAATACTACACAGTCAGTGAAACAGTGATTCTGCTGCTCTGAAATACAGAAAACAAACTGACGGTGGCCCGCGGGGAGGTGGGTGGGCAGGTGGGTGGGACAGGTGGAGAGGGTTAAGAGGTACAAACTTTTGGTTGTAAAATAAAAAGCCCTGAAGAAAAAAAGCACTGCCCAGGAAATAGAGTCAATGATATTACAATAATGTGGTATAAGGACAGATAAGAACTACCCTCATCGTGGTGAGCACCCAGTAATGTGCACAATTGTCAAATCACCACGTTGTACACCTGAAATTAACATAACATTATATGCCAACTCTGCCTCAAAAATGCATTTTAAAATGGTGACTCTGGGGGTGCCTGGGTGGCTCAGTCATTAAGCGTCTGCCTTCGGCTCAGGTCATGATCCTGGAGTCCTGGGTTCGAGCCCCGCATCGGCCTCCCTGCTCGGCAGGAAGCCTGTTTCTCCCTCTCTCGCTCCCCCTACTTGTGTTCCCTCTCTCGCTGTGTTTCTCTCTGTCAAATAAATAAATAAAATCTTTTTTTTACAATGGCGATTCTGTTATGTTTATAGGTATGTGTATGTCCATATATCACTATAGTGATAAATAATTAAGAGGAAGAAAAGATGCAAAACAGCATGTATTCTCCGAGCCCATTTATGCAATGTCTTTATCTATGGATTTATGTAATACAGCAGATAGAGCCAAATTCTGGATGCCTAAGCACGCAGATACAAGGCTCATTTCCAGATAGGGCCATTAGTGGTGGTAAAAGAGGTAATCTTCTCTTCCTTCTTTAAAGTTTTCAATTTTTCTGCAATAAGCATATTTTTTTTCCCATGGGAAAACTAGCTATTTGGGGAAAAACAGAAGTAAAAGAGCAGTTCGATGAGTGGGATTCATATATAGAGCGTGGAGATGACAGCACAGTAATTAGACAAGTTTTCTTAAGCGCACGGTGAGGGAGTGGGGGCTGCGGGGGTAGAGGTCCCTGTGATCTACCACCATGCCGACAGGCACTGAGATTTGCCGAACCTAGGACCAGAGATACATCAGCTGGTGGGTGCAAGCCTTGATAAGGCAAAGCAAATAAGACATCCTGCCATGGCCGAGGGACAGAATTATGTCCCTGACTCCCTGAACCAGGGCCCTGCCAAGCAGGTGGCACTTCACTCGGACAAGGCAGCTTTTTTGAGGGATCTCCTCAGCCTGCCTGCCAGGGGTTGACCTCAATATGCAATAGGAGGCCCTCTGTGTTCCAAAACTCGGGTTTGTGTTTAAGGGAGTGTTCTCTCTTGGTTTTGTTTTTGTTTTTTTCTAGTTACAAAAGAGGGAGTCAGCTGTAATGCTCCCATGCCCCACTGCTTCGAACTCAGCCCATTCCAAGTGCTTACGGAGTTCCAATGCACGAGACAGTCCGGGGATGTGCTCCAGTTAGCATTCCCCCAGATGTTTTTTGCTTAATACCAGCAGGGTACGATGTGAGCGGGAGGGCTTTGCAGATGGTGACTGTCCCCAGTAACACTGGCATGCAATGAAACCAGGCTAAGCACCCGCTCAAACACGGTCACGGTGGGCTCCTTGGGAGCTCTGAGATGCCGGTGTGCCGTGTGGCTTACCAGGAAGGCAGTGGGGTACGCAGGATTCCACAGGCCTGCTGCCCCAGGACTCTGCCGACGACTATTTCAGCGAAGCACTGGTCTGCAGAAACTCTTAAAGAAACGCTAACTTCATGAGACGCTGACAGGCCTCTGGGGGCAGTAACTGCTGTGTGCAGAATTTCAGTCTTAATTGAAACCAAAGCAAAGCCACGAAAAAACCCGCTAGAAATGCAGGGAGTGCGGATTCAAAGGCATAAGAGGAAGCATGAACTTGCAACATTAAAGTGAAAATTTTGAAATCGATCATAAAAACTTAGTTTCTGTAAATTATGATAATGTCCTCTGAGTGCATATATTTAGTTTAGGGAAGGAAAAAGGCAGAGAGATTATGAAAAGGGAATCTGGACTTTAAGAAATTGTGAAGGCCGGTCATTTCGGTCTTGTGAAGATGATTAGTAACTCTGAGGGGATGAATCACGGAGACTGAAACTTGTTAAAATCCAAAGGGCTGGTTTGTTCCTAGTCAGAACTGGAGCTCTGATGCAGGGTCTGCAGGGGAAGCCTGGCCTCAGGGTTTCAGACTGGATACGCTAGCACGTGTGGTTAGTGCTCGCCTGTAACACTTGGGGGCCACTGCCCCACAGGCCGTGACGGCTTTCTACTGAGACACTTAGAAGTCTCTCCCCACGGCTGGCAGATGCTCTGGCCCGAAGAGCTCAGGGCAGGGTGACTGACACCTGCTGCATAAACACCCCAGCTTCCTCGCCCTTGGAGGGACAATGTTGATACTCGCTACACGGTTTCCCAAGACCAAGACCCAGAGGCTGCCTTCCCTCCTTTTCCCACTCCCCAATGTCCTGCCTCACCCCCTGCGACCTCCTCCCAAACAGACTACTGGCATTCACACCCTGTCTCTGAATCTGCTATTGGAAAATCCAACCAATGGTTTTCTTTCTGCTATAAATTCACAGCAAGACATCTTAGGCTATTTCCTCCATCTAGGGCAGCCAGGTGCCTTCAGCGGCCCTCGGGGACTTTACTCCTCCCTCGTTAGTGCTCCCACGTAAGGGGTATACGGGGCGCCGTGGAGTACTCTTACAACTCTGCTTTGCTTAGGTTACTAGATTTGAATAGAGTGTCTCAGTGCTAACCTGGTCTCATCTCCTCTACACACACACACACACACACACGACACTGTGATAAAGAGGTTGATAACTTTCCTATTACACGATGAATAAGACTAACAGAAGACTATCCACCACACTACTGTTTCTCAAACTGGAATACGCACATGCATCACGTGAGGGGCTCGTTAGAAGGGTCTGGGTCTGAGGTGGGGCCTGAGATTCTGCACGTCTAACAAAACCCTGACTGAGAGCCCGCACGTGGAACAAGGTTCTAATGGGAGCCCAGAGGACAAGACCCGTGTTTTTGATGTCAGTATATTCAGCACCTTGTCCAACTGGCCACATAACGGATGCCCAATCTACACTGGTGAGATGAATTCTTGCAACTGTTTTATTAAGAATTCAGTCCACGGGGCGTCTGGGTGGCTCGGTTGGTTAAGCGACTGCCTTCGGCTCAGATCATGATCCCGGAGACCCAGGATCAGCCCCACATTAGGCTCCCTGCTCGGCGGGAAGCCTGCTTCTCCCTCTCTAAGTCCCCTTGCTTCTGTTCCCTCTCTAGCTGTGTTTCTCTCTGTCAAATAAATAAAATCTTTAAAAAAAAAAAAATTCAGTCCACTATACTAGGCAGCCATGAAAAAGAACGAAATCCTGCCATTTGCAACAATATGGATGGAACTAGAGGGTATTATGCTGAGCAAAATAAGTCAATCAGAGGAAGACAATTATCATATGATGTCTCTGATATCATCATAGGAATTTGAGAGGCAGAGCGGGAGATCATGGGGGTAGGGAAGGAAAAATGGAACAAGATGGGACTGGGGAGGGAGACAAACTATAAGAGATTATTAATCTCAGGAAACAAATTGAGGGTTGCTGGTGGGGGAGGGAGAGGGTGGCTGGGAGGGAGGGTATGTGCTACGGCGAGTGCTATGAATTGTTTAAGACTGATGAGTCACAGACATGTACCCCTGAAGGAAATACTACATTATATGTTAATAATAATAATAAAAAAGAATTCACTCTACTAATTTAATTCAGCCGCCCAGCTACAGATACGACAGCAGCAATATTTAGTGCAAATCCACAAAGCAAAATCCGACGGTGGGAAAGTCCATCTTGGCACACAGGTGGTATCGATCCGTATAGGTATGGACTGTGAGCCACTGTCCATGAGCAGACATTTCTCCAAAGACATACAGATGGCTAATAGACACATGAAATAACGCTCCACATCCCTCAGCATCAGGGAAATACAAATCAAAATCACAATGACATACCGCCTCACACCAGTCAGAATGGCTAAAATCAACAAGTCAGGAAACAACAGATGTTGCGAGGATGTAGAGAAAGGGGGTCCCTCTTACGCTGCTGGTGGGAAGGCAAACTGGTGTAGCCACTCAGGAAAACAGGATGGAGGTTGCTCAAAAGGTTAAAAATAGAGCTGCCCCCATGACCCTGCAATTGCACCACTAGGTATTTATCCCAAGGACGCATGGTGACCTGAAGGGGCTCCTACACACCCATGTTCATAGCAGCAACGTCCACAACAGCCGAACTGTGGCAAGAGCCCAGATGGCCACCCATGGATGCATGGATAAAGATGTGGTGTGTGTGTGTGTGTGTGTGTGTGTGTGTATATATATTCCAAAAGAATATCTTACCTTTGCAATGATGTATGGAACTAGAGGGTATTTTGCTAAGCAAAATAAGAGAAAGACCAATACCTTATGATCTAACTCATCCATCGAATAAAAGAAACAAAACATGAACATAGGGGAAGGGAAGGAAAAATAAAATAAGATAAAAATATAGAAGGAGGCAAATGAGATGGCGTACCTAGGCAACGGGCATTAAGGAGGGCACTTGATACAACGAGCACTGGGTGTTATATGCGACTGAAGGAATCACTAAATTCTATCTCTGAAACTAATAATACATTGTATGTTCCCTAACTTGGATTTAAATAAAATTTTAAAAATATGAGTCACTGTCAACTCCTTTACGGGAGACCTGTTCCCTTTAGGGTAATGGGCTGAATGGACACAAAAGACATTTTTCTGTCCCGGGAAAGGCTTACAATGTGATCGGGGAGGTAAAACAAAAATTAGGAACGTGCCTGGTGAGTGGTCACAGACGTTACTAATACCGACAATTTGCATTTACTTGACATAACTCACCTGACTCCCGGTAGAGCCCCTTGGATCATTACAGAGGCTGCACTCTTACTGAAGCCCTTGGCCACTTCCAGCCAGCAAACACAGACAGCTGCATTTTGCAAGGGTTTCACTTCAGCCCTAGCCTGTACCCATCACAACACACACACACACACACACACACACACACACACACACACACACATCCTTGTGGGTGGTCAGCCCCAATCAGAAAAGTTTTAATATTCTATTTCACGACAAGAACATGTTCTTTAAAAACAGAGTCTGACCCATGTTCATAGCAGCATTACTCCCAAGAGCTAAAAGGGGTAAAACAACCCGAATGTTCATCAGTGGATGAATGGATAAACAAAATGTGGGATATACAGACAATGGAATATGTTTCTGTCTTAAAAAGAAAAGAAACTCTGACACTTGCTACAACTGGATGAAAATTGCAATAAATGAAATGACCCAGGCACAAAAAGACAAATAGTGTATGAGTCCATTTATATGAGATATCTAGAAGAGTCACGTGCACAGAGACAGAAATCAGAATGTGGTTACCAGGCGCTGGGAGGAGGGGGATGCAGAATTAGTATTCAATAGGGTCAGAGTTTCAGTTCAGGAAGATGAAAAAGTTCTGGATGTGGACGGTGGTCATGTTTGCAAAATAATGTGAAAGCAACACTGTGAGCCGTGTCATGTCACAAACTGTTCACTTAAAAATAGTTAAAACTGGGTGCCTGGGTGGCTCAGGTCATGATCCCAGGGCCCTGGGTGAGTCCTGCCCCAGGCTCTCTGCTCAGCGAGGAGCCCGTTTCTCCCTCTCCCTCTGGCTGCTGCTTCCCCTGTTGATGCTCTCTCTGCCACCGCAACAGATAAATAAATAAAATATTTAACAAATAGTTAAAACCGTGTATTTTATGTTGTGTGTGTTTTACCGTATTTTAAAAACGCAGAATCCATGCAAGTCAGAAAACAGGGTATCAAGATCTTTGTTTTGTGTTGTTACAAATGTAGAGACCACCTTCAGAGGAAAGGATCTCTAATAACCCAGCAGCAGCCTCTGAACTCCGGGTCGTCAGAAGAAGGGAACGGTCACCTAGAGCAATGCCCAAGAGAGGCGTGAAAGGTAAAGAAGAGTGACCCTCTCAACAGCTGTCTCACTGAATCCATACAGAAATGGACTGAGGGCCAACCCTGGGCAGACACCCTCGGACAAATGCGACTCCCTCCACCATGCCTCTTCCACGTCTTGGGGGTCTCCTGTTTCCGGATGACATCCAACACAAGATGGAGAAGAAAGGCCTCCCGTTCGTACACACACAGATTAGGAATTATCATTCCAGCAAAGGATGCTGGGAACCTTTCTAAGGTTGTACGGGCCCCCTGGAATCTTGATGCTGGGCTGAGATGCCCCAGGGCATTAGACCTGGCCCACCAGTAGAAGCATCCGCCCGGAGCAGGAGACCTGAGGCCGGTGTCAGAGCTGTGTCTCTCCTTTGTTGTCTATGAGCGATGGCTCGCGTCCACGTGCTGGACTTATGTCCTGAGAATTGTTTATTCTGACAACCGAGGGACTTTGTTGGTCAGTTGTTTTTAAAGATTTTATTTATTTATTTAAGAGAGAGAGCAGGACACAGGGCTTAATCCCAGGTTCCTGGGATCATGACCTGAGCGGAAAGCAGACACTTAACCGAGTGAGCCACCCAGGTGCCCCAAGACTGATGTTTTGGACATCATATATGAAGCACCATTTAGAACCAGTACCTGGCAGGTTGCCTTTGTGAGAATTCATCAAGCTGGACACGGGAGCACTTTCTCTATGTATGTTACACTTCAACGAGTTCAATATATAATAATACAATGAATAAAAGGATGTCATTTGAAGATTCAAGAATCATGACCCCTAAAAGCACAAGTGAGCCTGGAGTGGAACCAGAATGAGGGGAGAAGAAATTCCAGAAGGACGTAACCGGGGCAATCAGCAAACACGGAAGATGGACTGAGCCAGAGCAACGTTGTAGCCACATTTAATCCCTTGGGTAAGACAGTGTCCCTGCTCCTAGGAAACACACCCAGAAGGGTTTACATGGGTGTGATGTTTCCACTATATTCTCAAATGCTTCAGAAAATATAGCACATATATGGCTACATATAGAAGCAAATTTTATATACATATATTTTTTAAGATTTTATTTATTTATTTGACAGAGAGATCACAAGTAGGCAGGGAGGCAGGCAGAGACAGAGAGAGAGACAGAGAGAGACAGAGAAAGAGAAGGAAGCAGGCTCCCAGGCCCCTGAGATCATGACCTGAGCCGAAGGCAGAGGCTTTAACCCACTGAGCCACCCAGGCACCCCAAATTTTATATATTTATGGAATATTTACATAGTTATACAATTGCTTGTGCATGTGTGTATGTAGAAAGAAAGAAAGAGAGGGGTGCCTGGGTGGCTCAGTCGGTGAAGCATGCAACTCTTGATCTCGAGTTCATGAGTTCAAGCTCCATGTTGGGGGAAGAGCCTACTCAAAAATAAATAAATAAGTAAATAAAACATTGGGAGAGAAAGAAAGTGATTAGGCAAATGGGGCAAAATGTAAACCACTAGGGAATCTGGAGCTGGAGTAATGAGTATAGAGGCATCCCCAGTATTATTCTTGTAACATCTATGGAAATTTGAAATTATACAGTACAAATATATGAAATCATACATACAAACACACATGAAAGTATGTAATACAAGGAATCCCTCGTGCTGTCTTGCAACTCTTCTGTAAATTATACTAATAATCTCCCTCCTCTACCCAGCCCCAAGGGGGAAAAAATTAAAACGATGCACACAAGAATGAAAACCCAGCTGCCAGAAACCACTTCCCTAATTTCTGCTAGCACATCTCCAAAGCTCACTATCACATTCTTATTGGGAAATCCATCCTTTGGAAAGCTCAGTAAGCTATGTTCCTTGTCCTCAAAAGCTGTGTCAGTGTGCCCTCGGAACACAAGCCAGAGGAAGTGTTAGCTGGGGCCCACTGAATCTCTTCCTGCCCCAGGCTGTGGAGCCCCGACACCTGGCTGAGCCGTGGCCCCCGAGCATGCCAGCCACACCCAGAGGGGCCCCCGGTGATGTCAACGCTCACTGGCCATCAGACAGGCCTGCTGCACTTACTGACGAACCCTCGAACCACACGTGCCTGGCGGCATGGCCAGCTGGCGGTCCTCCCGCTGCAGGACCTAGGGGCCTATCTGGAAATCTTCATCTGGAAAAGGGGCAGGGGTGACTTGGTGGGAAGAGAGCAGGGAAATAGCGTAAGGAGGGTGCTGAACCCTGATCAGCACCTGCCAGCACACACATTCATGAAAACACTCCTCTTTGGGGTGCCTGGCGGGCTCAGTCGGTCGAGCACACAACTCTTGATCTCAGGGTCATGGATTTGAGCCCCACCCTGGTGCAGAGATTATGAATAAATAAACTTAAAAAAAAAAATGCTTGTCTTTGATGGGACTCACCCAGCACTTGGCTGTCCATTTCCAGAAAGGAAATCATTTACATTTCATCAGAGTTAACTTTTGTATCCCTTGAAAAAAAATAAAGACGTATTTTTGATTCTATATCAAGGGTGGTGAATCAGAATTTTTTTCAGAATCTGGGAAACTCTAAAAGCATTTAGTATGGTCTTGGGGTAGAGCAGGGAAGGACTGCGGGTGAGTGGCTGAGTGGAGAAGACAGGGAAAGGAGCCCCGAGGAAAATACAGAATAGACTGTTCTTGTGGCAGGTGTATTTCTTTTATGTCCCTTGGTAGATTCTCAGCAAAAACATGAGAGCAAGCATTGTGTCCCTTGTATTTTTTTTCCTGTCACCCACCCCCTAAGTCCGTCTTCTTCAAATATGGCTGATTCTTGAGCACATGGGTAGGCGCACTGACCCTCTCATGCAGGTGAAAATCCAAGTATATCTTTGGACTCCCCCGAAACTTAGTTAATCGCCTGCTGTTGACCGGAAGCCTTAACATAAACAGCCAATTGATACATTTCATATTATACAATGTATCCTTACAATACAGTAAGCTAGAGAAAAGAAAATGTTATTAAGAAAAGCCTAAGGAAGAGCAAATACATTTACAGCGCAGTTTAACATGTATTGGAAAAAAAAAATCCAATTATAAGTGGACCCACACGGTTCCAACCTGAGCTGTTCCAGGGTCAGCCACACTGGGCACAACATAAACAACTACAATCTCTCCAAATGGAAAGGAAGCTGGAACAGTCACCTGTTCTTTAAAAATGTTTTTATTTAAATTCAACTAATTAACATATAATGTATTGTTACTTTCAGAGGCACAGCATTCTCCTGTGTTGCCTGGGAGTCATTTCTGCCTCTTCAGTTTGATTCCGGAAAGCTTTGTAGTAGTCATCTACCAATGATGACGTTGGGTTATTCCAACTGTTCCCAGACCTCGTTTCCTTGCATGCTGGGAATGAAAGATGCATTCCACAGTGTTATTCTAGTTTCCGGTGGGTCACACTTTCCAGCCTCCCTCTAAGGTCCAAAGTCTTTCTGAAGTTCCTATCGTAACACTTCTCGGAGCATGCTTGTGGGGGCCTGAAAAGGTCGCACTATGGATGTGACGGCAGAGCAGCTGTGCCGTTCTGACTTTGGGGAAGTCTCAGCAAGTCTGTGTCACATGTCACAGGAGCGGTAAAGAAGTAACTTTGTTAGCTTTAGTCAATGACAGCTGCCCCCTAACCATTGTCTGCGGCAGGTACTATGCTACACATCATAGCATTTAATCCTCACATCGGCCTGGTGCGACAGGCAGGGATTTGGGTCCCATTTTGCGATGAGGAATCTGAAGCGCTGAGAGTTTTCCCACGGCAAGCAGCTGGTGATGGCGGTGAGGGGGGTTAGCAGCCAGGATTCTCAGCCTTGCAAACCCAACCTTTCCACAGAACCTCCCCCACTTTTTTAAGTTCTTATTTTAGTCACTCAGTGCTCATCATGACAAGTGATGGTCTTGGGGGTAGACCCATCACCTGTTAACTCATCCCCCCACCTGACTCCCCTCTAGTGACCAGCAGTTTGTTCTCTATAATTAAGAGTCTCTTTCTTTCTGGTGCATCACTCTGGAAAATAGTATGGAGGCTCCAAAAAGTTGAAAATAGAGCTACCCTACAACCCAGCAATCACACTACGGGTATTTACCCTAAAGATACAAATGTAGTGATCTGAAGGGGCACATGCGCCCGAATGTTTATAGCAGCGATGCCTACAATAGCCAAACTATGGAAATAGCCTAGATGTCCATCAACAGATGAATGGATAAAGAAGATGTGGTGTGTGTGTGTATATATATATATATATATATATATATATATATATATATATACACAATGGAATACTATGCAGCCATCAGGAAAAACAAAATTTTGCCATTTGGAATGATGGAATGACATGGACAGAACTAGTGGGTGTTATGCTAAGTGAAAAAAGTCAATCAGAGGAAGACAAGTATCATGTGATCTCTCTGGTATGAGGAATTTGAGAGGTAGGGCAGGAGATCATGGGGGGTAGGGAGGGGAAAATGAAACAAGATAGGACCAGGGAGGGAGTCAAACCATGAGACTCTTAATCTCAGGAAACAAACTGAGGGTTGCTAGGGGGTGGGGAGGGAAGGATAAGGTGGCTGTTATGGACCCTGGGGATGGTATGTCCTATGGTGAGTGCTGTGAATTATGTAAGACTGAGGATTCACAGACCTGGACCCCTGAAGGAAACACTACATTATATGTTAATAAAAAAATAGAATTATCTACCTACATACTATCATTTATTTTACAAATGGATTTTGTCTCAGTTTTGTATCCTTCCTTCCTTTCTCTTTTTTTTTTTTAAGTTTTTATTTATTTTTTTGACAGAAAGAGACACAACTAGAAAGGGAACACAAAGGGGGAGTGGAAGACGGAGAAGCCAGCTTCCTGCTGAGCAGGGAGCCTGATGCAGGGCTTGATGCCAGGACCCTGGGATCATGACCCAAGCCAAAGGCAGACACTTAACCACTGAGCCACCCAGGTGCCCCAAAGGTCTCAGTATGTCTTGCTTTCTCTTTTTTTCCCTACTTGTTCATTTGTTTTGTTTCTTAAATTCCACATATGAGTGAAATCATTGGTATTTATCTTATCCTTTTTGTGGCTGAGTAATATTCCATTGTATCTATATACCACATCTTCTTTATCCATTCATCTATGAATGGACACAGGCTGCTCCCATATCTTGAATATTGTAAGTAATGTTGCTAAGTAATGTTACATTGCTGTAATGTTACATAATGTTGTAAGTAATGCTGCATTGCTATTGTAAGTAATGTTGTCTCCCTTTGAATTCGTGTTCTTGTATTCTATGGGTAAATACTCAGTAGTGCAATTGCTGGAACACAAGGTAGCTTTTAACTTTTTAAGGAACCTCCATACAGTGGCTGCACCAGTTTGCATCTCCACCACCAGGGTAAGAGGGTTCCTTTTTCTCCGCATCCTCGCCAACACCTGTTGTTTCCTGTGTTTTTGATTTTAGCCATACCGACAGGCGTGAGGTGGTATCTCATTGCAATTTTGACTTGCATTCAGGGGGCACCTAATCTTCGATGCACAAAAGGTAAAATCAGGCTTTATTACATTTGAAAAGGTTGATGCGTGCACCCCTGGGCCACCCCTGCTGGCCACGCCCAGGATGAACTTAGCAGCTTCCTCTTGGACCCCAGGGCTCTGCCGGAACCCACCCTCCTCCTCCAGGAGCTCAGCCTTCCTAAATTTCTGTATCCTCTTTGACTCCTATGTACTTCCTTCCCTTTGCAGATAAGTGGAGTCTGAGGCTGTTCTTAGCGTCCAGCTGAAGGCTTGACCAGAAGCCAGGGCTGATGGCTGCTATGGAGCTTCTCCTGGTGGGGGCCCAGGAATCTCCCTGCGGTCTTATCTAGAGCAGCAAGGAAGCTCTTGTGGTCATTCCAGTGTCCCTGGTGACCTCCAGACACACTCAACTATGTTATGCCTCACATGGGCCTGTCCCATCTTTTATGGTTAAAACAGTTCCAACATTGAAACATGAAATGTATTTCATGCAAAACTCAGGAAATTTAAGCAAAAACCCATGTTTCAAAGTTCAAAGGCTTTTAGCTTCTTAAAAATTAGAAACAAGGTACTTCCTGGTGATATCTTCATGTGGGTCATCTGTCCTTTAGTTTGCTACAGTCCTCACCATTTCCTATTGTCCCCAATATTGCAGTCAAATATTGTCGCCATTTATTAACTTCTGCCTGGCTTGGCTTTACTGGTTTATGTGATCCACCTGGCCCCTGTAGGCCTCTGAGGCCGAGACCTCTGGTGTATTCATTCTAGCTGTTTCAGACGACCCACGGGGAGCATACAATGTGATTCAGGAAAGAGAAGGGTCCCGGCCCTCAGAGACCAAGTTCTCATTGGCAGCGGCATGCTTCTGCTACTTGTAAAGTGGTGACATAGCTACCCATTCCCAAGACCGACTTTGAGAATTCCGTGACAAAAATGCAATTATCTCCCAAGTCAGCAGCCAGCAAGCTTCTTCTATAGAGAGCCAGAAAGTAAATATTTTAGGAATGGTTGGCAAGAGTCTCTATAGCAACTCAGCTCCCCAGTTGTGGACGGGAGCAGCAGCAGACGACACACGGACGGATGGGCCTGGCTGTGTCGCCATTACAAGAACAGGTGTCTCTAGGGTCACGGCCTGCTGACTTTGTCCCGAGTGTCTCCTTCCCTGTGCTGCTCCTCTCCAGACCTCAGGGCACCTTCCAGGTACAGGGGTGATGTCCAAAAGCATGGGGCAGGCCTAACAGGAGATGAATAACAATCCGCGGTCTTCCTCCCTCTCTCGCCTGCTGAGTGGGGAGTCAGCCCTAGCCCTGTGTTTGCTGTGTGGTTTCAAACGAAGGGAAAGAGAAGGAAAACATAAAGCTCAGGACTACTGACAGGCCAAGATGCTGTGTGTGATAAAGATGAGAAGGTGGGGTGAGGCCAAGAAAACTGGAGGGGACCGGGAGACCCGGGAAGGAGTTCTGGAAGGGACCCCTGAGGGACCCAGGGAAGATCCGAGCTGCACCTCGGTTTTCTTGGTTGATGGAACGTAGACAGGGCACTAAAGCCAAGTGGGCTTCCTGAGGGTTACACGTACGTTGGATCACGGTCTCCCTTCCTCAAAACCCTTCATGGCATCCAACCGCGCTAACCGCCGACTCCTCACCCAGCCGGTATGCCAGCCCTCCGCAATCACTCACACAGGCTGCCCTGCTCCCCTTCCCACCCTCCGGCTCAGGCTTCTCTGTCATCTGTTTCCCCCATCGCTGCACACTCAGTACCCAGGACTGGCCCCCACCCCTACGGGTGCTGAATAAAGTCAATGCATATAGGATATACATTTCTCATGCATTCAGCATATTTATTGAACACTTACTATTAAAGGCCAGGCACCAAGCTAGTCCCACGTGATGCCAGTTCAGGACAGTGGGTCCTAAATACACGCGCACACTTTTCTTGCTTTCATTTCCTTTAGTTCTGGAAGGCATGCCCCAGAGATAGCTAGAGAGACCTCAGAAATTAAGGTATTTCCTAACTTACATTGCAGACCAGGATCTCTCGGCCTCAGCATGATTGAAATTTGGGGCCAGAAAATTCTTTGTTTTGGGGAGCAACCTATGCATTGGAGGGAGTCAGCCAGCCACACCTCCACCCGTGGGTAACAACGAAAAACATTTCGGAGCCAGTGGCCTAGCCTGAACTGGCTATCCCGGGCCAGAACCTCAAGTGACCTGCATCCTTGAGACATTGGCATCTGGAAAGACTCTGAAACAAGCCCAGAATCCAGAAGTTAAATGTGAAAGTAAGCAGTGCATCTGGCTCGTTCCCAAGTGAACATTAATAATGCACACAGAATGTCAACACATGCATTCAAGGAGGCCACTAGCCACCAGGTCTGAAATGAGACAGAACACAGGATGCCCAAACCACAAAAATGAGTAAAGGGCCCCCTCTTCCGACACTGAGTGTTGGCTGGTCTACCACAGGTTTCTCGGGCTCCCTTTTTCCTCCTGCCTTCTAGAGAAAAACCCGATCAATCGAATTGTCTTAGGTTCCTGAGAACACTCAAATCCTCCTTCTGCGTTGTCAGATAAAATACAGAGTATCCAGTTAAATTTCAATTTTAGATAAACAATGAACAATTTTTTAGTGTAAGTATGTCCCCAATATTGCACAGAACGCATTATGTATGTGTGTATGTATGTGTGTGTGTGTATTCAGCTGGGCGTCCTGTGGTTTTCTTTCCTAAATCTGTAACCCTTCCTTCCTCAGAATTGGTCAGCACATGAGGCCCTTGGATGGTTCAGTTGGTTGAGCATCTGCTTTCAGCTCAGGTCGTGATCTCGGGGTCCTGGGATTGAGCCCCACATCAGGCTCCCTGCTCTACGGGGAGTTGGCTTCTCCCTTTCCCTCTGCTCTGCCCCCCACTCATGCTTTCTCTCTCTCAATCTCTCTCTCAAAATAGATACATCAAAAAAAAAATTAGCTAGCACAAGCCCAAATCCTGTAACAAGCCCTTTCCAAGCCCCTCTTAACTGAGAGCACCCTCCCACCCCCCACCCCCCACCCACGCTTCTCCTGGTGTGTTGTCCCCGGCCACAGCAAGTTAGTATACCCAGTTCTGATGAAGGATGTATTCGGGGCAGTCTTTGAGAAGAACAATGCCCACTTTCTGAGGCAGGAGTCTGAGTGGTGACTGACTGAAAGGGACAGCTGTGTGTGCAAAGGAGGGAAAGCAGTGAGGCTTACATCTCAATGAATAAGCATCCAACACAAGGACCATAACAAGAGAAGTGGGGGAAGGAGGGGGACCCGTTTCTCATTTCAGACCTGGCTGGTGAGGCACACAGTCAGCATTTTAAAGCCCCAAGGGTGCTAGGTCCCATCTCTATGAAATTCTCTCCAAGCTGAAACACCACCACCGAGGAATCACCATAGAAGCCACAAATTGTGTGGCCCTGCCATCCACGTCTCAGTTTCCTTATCTGTAAAATGGGCATAATGACGGCATGAGGATTAAGTAAGTGAATGGGTTTAAAGTGCTCAGAAGATGCCTGGAATCCCATCTCTGAAATGAAACATTAATTTTTAAAAATCACCGAATGAAGAGGAAGGCTAGGCTGCGCCGGGGGAATGGCCCCAGAACAGTTTTCCCGGAAATGCCAGGCATTCAGCGAGGACATGCTGCTTGCCCGTGTTCTTCTGTCCCTCTGGCAAAGGGCAGAGCAACAGGGGGGTTTGAGCTCATTTCCCCCAAGCTTTCGTTGGCGAGGGGAGGGGCCCACATCTGCGAATCTGAGCCGCGAGAAAGTTTGAGGAGCTGGGGGTAAAGGGCAACATCAGGTGCTGGGGACTTGGTGGGGTGACTTTGCTTCTGTTATTGCAGTGCTCTGTGGGCTGAGTCAGCCTGCCCCTGGGGGTCTTCATGGGTGTGTCTAGGTGCAGCCGCTCTTGAGAGAGCAAGTAAGATGTGGCGATATCACGGGGAAGAAGAGAAAAGAAAACCCACACCCCACACCTATGGGGCGTGGCAATCACACCAACACCTACAAACAGGGAGCAGCTGACGTCCTGAAAACACTGTGTCTGCGCTCGTCTGCGCTCATGGATGCTCGCAGCCCAGCTGGGAAGGTGATAAACTCTATTTTCCAGACAGCAACATGAAAGCAGCTCTGGAAGGCAGACATTTCCATGCTTTTTGTATCATCCTGGCTCCTTGTTCCAATGGAGAATACAGCAGTTCTCAACTCTGAGTCCCCTGGCAGGCTTGTTAAAACCCAGACGCTGGACGCCACCCCACCGTCTGATTCACTAGGTCTGGGGTAGAATCCAACCACGTGCATTTCGAAGTTTCCAGCCCAAGCCCATGCTGGAAGCTGACACCACACACCTTGAGAACCAGTAGTCGAGACTGCCCTGCTAACAAATCTGGGCGTACCCATGCCGTCCGTCCAGGAGCCGCAGTTCACGGACCACCTGCTTCCCAATATAAGGAAACCACCGGTGCAAAGTGGAGTCATTTATGTGAAGGGCCCCACATCAGCAGATCGAGACTTGAGACCGAACCTAACTTACTTGCAGCGCCGCCCCATCCCCTCCCCGCCCCTGGTGGAACCCAACCTTCAGCCAGACAGCAGAGAATCTTTCCTGGTGAGCACTGGGACATTTACTGACAACCCCTTATGTTCCCCTTAGGAGGGCAACCTTCCCTGAAACAATGGATTCTTCGCTAATAACTTCCTTTTGCTCCCTCTACCTTTAAAACCCTTTCCTTTGCTGCAGCTCTACAGGGCTCCTTTCTATTTGCTAGATGGGATGCCACCTGCTTCATGAATCATTCAAAACCACCAATTTAGGGGCGCCTGGGTGGCTCAGTTGGTTAAGCCTTGGGCTCAGGTCATGATCCTGGAGTCCCGGGATCGAGCCCCGCATTGGGCTCCCTGCTCGGCGCGAAGCCTGCTTCTCCCTCTCTCACTCCCCTGCTTGTGTTCGCTCTCTGGCTGTGTTTCTCTCTGTCAAATAAAGAAATAAAATCTTAAAAAAAAACCCCGCCAATTTGATCTTTTAGATTACTCAGCTGAATTTCTATTGCTTAACAGATTTGGTGGCGGCGATGGGATTCCAAGGGAACCTCCCTGTGGCATTCCCGGAGGAGGATAAACACAAGCCTAGTACCCTGTGACCTTTGAGTCAGCTGTCTCTCTCCAGGCTTCCAAAGACCTTGGGTAAGCTCCTCCCACTTCTAAGAGCAACTCGATCTGATTGGCTTTCCCATAGAGGGCGAGTCAGTTCCAGCCAGCAGAAGGTTCTGCCCCCCAGAGCCCCAGGCTTTTCTGACCACCACTCCCGGGTTTTGGGGTGCCACTTGCCACTTGGAGAACTGGTGGTGGTTAGCTGTGGGACTTGAACTAGGTCCAGCGGACGGCCTCAGGTGAAGAAAATTTGAATCGAAATACTTTAAAACCCAAAGAGTGAAATGGACCACCTTCCAGCACACCTGCTTATTTTATATCTAAGAACTACAGCACCAGAAGCTATGAATATCTACAAAAACGGAAAAATCTTACCAAGCTTGTTTTGGTCCTAGTGAACTTGGCTAGGTAACTGTCAGGCTGGGAACCCCAAAATAAGGCTGCACAGAAGTGTGAGTCGCACCCCATTTGAGGCTAGATTTGGCCAGAAATGGTGGCGAGGGTCCTACCAAAGGCTGCCAGCCCTCAGGGGAATTACAACCTAGAAAAACAGTGGCCATAATGGGAAACTTTCCAGTTAGATAAGATCCTAGAAGGTCACTTAGAGTAAATGCTTCAAAATTTCAAAACTGGCTTCACCGAAAGTTTCGTTGCAAAAAGCTGATAAAAAATTAAAAAGACCCAGGTGGTATCTAACACAAAAGACTATAAGACTGATCTAATTCTTACTGCTTCCTTCTATCCTCCTTTATTTTTTTAATTAAAAAAAATTTTTTAAAGAATTCATTTATTTATATGAGAGAGAGAGAGAGAGAGAGCGCATGAGAGGGGAGAAGGTCAGAGGGAGAAGCAGATGCCCCGTGGAGCTGGGAGCCCGATGCGGGACTCGATCCCAGGACTCAGGGATCATGACCTGAGCCAAAGGCAGTGGCTAAACCAACTGAGCCACCCAGGTGCCCTATTCTCCTTTATTTGAATACTCATTCTAGTTGTCCTCTGACTGAATTGCTTTTCCAGGTTCATAAACAAAAGTCCACCAAGGTAATAAGGTCATAGCCTCCTCCATAGCTCCCTTTGAAGGAGCGCACTCTGTGAGCCCCTCCCAGAGTCAGTGAGACTCACAGATGTGCTGATAAAGTGCTACATTTCCCCTTAATAGCCAAAGGAAAACCAAAACCAAAACAGTAATGCATTCTAACACAGATGGATGGGTAAGGCAGTCCTTAACACCCACACTACAACCCAGTTCTCTGAGGAATTAAAAGCAACTGTCTTTCTTTTGCAAATCTTTACAAAACCAGGAATGCACCTTTGCAGTCCATTCGAAGTTCACCTATTCCTTTTACCAATTCCAAAACCTCCCCATCTATCTCAAAAGACTTGTAAATTATTAGCCTTACAGAACCAAGCTCTCTCTTGGAAGAACCTGCATGTCCCCCCCGACTCTGAGGTAAAAATAATAAGAGTATAAAACTCCATGAGGTTCTTCTTATCAGAAATGAAACAAAGGGGGAAAAGGTCATTCCAAATTTAGACAAATGAAAAATCCTGTGTCTTCTCCACAAATACTAGCCAAAAATTTTTTAGCCTTCTGATCAGGTAGCCTTAACTTATTCCACTGACCAGAAAACAGTCTGGATGCAATTGTTCTTTTATAAACTAGTGAGTTTTTATTATCATACTTGTTTCCTGTGTAAAAAATTTAAAACAATCACTACAAGGTCTCTGTTTATACGTTTGCGTGTGTCTATTGTAGATGTGGGACATTTTCTACCTCTGAAAGGCATTGTTTAAATTATTTTGTAAATGGCTCTATTTAATTGACTTAAAAATAAGAACATAAATAAAGCATTTCTAAATCTCAGAAATAGAACAGAAACTAATACAAATGTTTTTCAGGTTCCTGTGATCTAGGATAATTTTTGGTAAAATTTTGGTGGTAAGAGAAACATCCTAAATAAAGGGCCCATGTGGAACCACTCGGCCTCCAGGTTAGGGCAATGGTGTTTGGATCCAGAAGACATGGTCATCAGTATCTTCACCCACTACTTCCCGACACCCTCTCCACTCTGGGTGTCTGGTGCCCATGCTGACTGACCACCCACCATGTGTCCTGGAGGTCTACCCATCCCCTCAAAAATCCCAATTTGCCTTATTCTATCCCCTTCTCCTCAGCACACATGAATTCAAATCTCTTCTCTAGGCTGATTGCAGCTAGTGGTTCATAAAGTCCCGGTTTATACTACGTTGTGAATGACTAATGAATCATCTAACATTTTTCCAGTTAAGTGCTACTTATTAACTCAAAATGAGTCACGAGTTGGAATTATAGGAAGGTGGAGGGATATTTCTGGCAAGCCATTCTCTTTAGAAGATAGACAAGGCAAAAGAAGACTCTCTATCCAACTTTAGTCCCTCTCTTGATACCTATAACATCTGGGATAGTGGGCTCTCAGTAACCCATCAGCTAAACCTGAGAAGCTGTTTCTAAATGTGGGAGGAGGAGTCTCTACAACTTAAGGTCCCTATATACTTGGTGACCAGGAGTTAAGGCACTGTCTTAAGGCCGGGAGAAATTTGCAGCTCCTTTCCCCACGTATCCCTCAGTCCATCTGTGGATAATCCTGTCTCTCGGAGCTCAGCGAGAACTCACAGGCTCTGTCACTGCTGCATCGGAAGACCCCAAGAGAAACAGCAGCTACAGCATCTGTCTCTCCTGCACACCCCAGAGCCTCCCAGAGGGTCAGCAGTGCTAGGAGACTGGACTTCCCAGCTGGCTGATAGAAGTTCAAAATGACATTCCCCAGGCTAAAGCCTGTCCTCCAAAGCATTTTCTTTCTTTCTTTCTCTCTTTCTTTCTTTCTCCCTTTCTTTCTTTCTTTCTTTCTTTCTTTCTTTCTTTCTTTCTTTCTTTTTCTTTCTCTTTCTTTTCTTCTTTTCTTTCTTTTTCTCTTTCTTTCTCTTTCTCTTTCTTTAACTTTCTTTTTCTCTTTCTTTTCTTTCTTTCTCTTTTTCTCTTTCTCTATTTCTCTTTCTCTCTTTCTCTTTCTTTCTTTTTAAAAGATTTTATTTATTTATTTGACAGAAAGAAACAGAGCTAGAGAGGGAATACAAGCAGGGGGAGTGAGAGAGGAAGAAGCAAGCTTCCTGCTGAGCAGGGAGCCCAATGAAGGGCTCGATTCCCAGACTTGGGATCACATGACCTGAGCCAAAGGCAGACGCTTAACAACTGAGCCACCCAGGTGCCCCTCCAAAGCATTTTCTTCCATCCTCATTATACTTTTTAAAATGGGGTTCTTGTATATAAAAATCTGGATTTCTGACTTCTCTTGAAAAATATCAGAGAACTCACATTCACTCTTGTAGGTCAGCATCTGGTTGGAACTGAGTCAGCATCATCCCCCTCCTGGCAGGGTCTGGGGTTCTCAAGCCAGATGTGTTCCTACCAAAACTCCCTGCCCAGTGCCAGGCAGGCCGACCCATTCATGCCATCCCTCTTATTCTTTCTGGCCCTATCGATTTTTGATGTTATGACTAAACTGTTTGTCTATGTTTTTGTCTCTAAGATAGCTGGTGAAGCCCACATCTTGGTATTCATACTTTCGAGTGCCATCTTCTTGAGTGAAGGCTGGATTACCTGACTGGCTTCCCAAGAACAGAACATGGCAGAAGTGATGGCATATCGCTCCCAAAATTAGGTGCTAAACAGACTCTAGCTTTCATCTCTCTTGCTTTCTACTATATCACTTGCCTTAGAGAGGCCAGGGGCCTCGTCCTGAGGCCAGCCACATAGAGAGAGACGGAGACAAGCCAAGTGGGTTTGAAGCAGGCTCCCGACCCCACTCAAACAGTCTGATGAGAATGCACCCCAGCCACCCCAGTCTCCACTAGGAGACTGCAATCTCCTAGTGACCTACCAGCAGAGACATTCAGTTAAACCTAGATTTCTGACCTACAGAAACAGTGAGGTATAGATATTTGTTGTTTTAAGCCTTTAAGGTTTGGGGCAATTAATTATATAGCAACAGGTAATATAGCTTCCAATTACGCTGTGAAAGTGGTTTTCTGCTTATCACGTAAAGACGTTCCTGGGAAATTCGAGTCCATACGTTTCACCCCAGGCCGGTGAACTTACTGGTGACAGGCACACACACAAGAATTTTGTCAGCCTCTGTGATCTGACTTTAGGCATCAGAGCAATACCCAAAATAGCATCGTGAGGCTTTTACATTATGAAAAATGGCCCAGAAAATGCTATTAACACATCCATGATTCCTCAGCGAACACAAGTTTTCTCCTCTAACGTATTTAAATCAACCAACTCAGAACAAGCTTTCCCATAGTTCTCTAACCTCACTGAAGAGATTCACTCTTTAAGGCACTTCCTGGTTGGAGAAAACCAGGGGAAGGGGAGGGTTGTAGAAGACATAGGGAATAAGCCATCTCAGTGCGAATAAGAAACACTATTTAAAACTTGAAAATAAGACAAAAAGGTGGCGAAAGAATATCTTTTTTGATCAAGTATCTAATGCTATGAATTTTCCTCTGATCCCTGCTTTAAGTCTATGCCATTGATTCTGACAGGTAGTGTCCTGTTATTATTATTATTATTTTTTTTAGAAATTCTATAGCTCCATTTTGTATTTCCCCTTCCACCCAAGAGTTTTTTTTATTAGAAAGTTTTAAAATTTCCAGGTGGAAGAGCCATTTTGTTTTTGAGCATTATGTTTGGGCATTATTTGATAAAGTCACCAAAAGATTATTTAGTGATCTAGGGGGGTGTGCCTATGTTTGTCTTTGCTATGTGTTAGTAAAGAAGGGCTTGGATGCTGGGTGGTGACATGTCAGCCTGGGAATTTCTGTTCGGGGGGGGGGGGAGATTATACCAACAGTTACAGTTAGAGTTTTATTGCTTGTAGGACTTTAACCAGTTTTGATTTTACCTCAGTAAACTTACTACAGAAGGACTTTTTAAGTCAACTACCGATATATCACATGTCAAATTGTTCTTTGAACCAGCTTGATGCTGGTTTCCTGGTTTCGTGCATGGGGTGATGTTCATTCTGTATTATATGAGCGTCCTGTTTTAACTTTTTGAAAATTATACACTGACATAACAGTCATTCTAATCTACATCTCCCTCTTTGGCATCCTCCTAAAATTAAAAACTCAGAGTCACAAGTAAGCCTGGAGAACTATACGGTTGAGGAGAACCAGCAAAATCTATTTTAATCCTGATTTTCTTTAAAAAAACAAAACAAAACAAAACAAAACAAAGTTCCTTGAAGCAAGTGAGAATGTATTGCAGTCCCAAAGGCAATATTTAGTATCAGAAATGAAGGGCTAAAATGTGCTGGAAAAACTACCCCATAAATCCATGAAATCTATTGCTTTTTGAGAACCCAAAAGGGAACTGCTATCCAGTAAGTTAGTTCAAGACATTCCTAGAAAGTCACACCCTGAGGGGCAGATGTGTGTCCTGGAGGAATCCGGAGCAGATGTGAGAGACACACCATGTGAATCCAAAAAAAGCCAACTGTTCTTCCAGGGAGAGAGACCACTGTCCCCATGACCTCCCCAGAAGGAGTTTCCTGGGAAATCTCACCAGAACAGGGGGGAGCGGGTCACAATGGACCCCTGAGGGGGGCTCCACAGGGTGACGAGCTTCAGGAGAAAGTCAGGCCATGTCCAATTCCCATCCCTCCTATAGACTAACCTGCCGCACTTCAACCTCCCCGGACCTCAGTTTACCCTTCTGTAACAGGAAACACTCTGGACAAGATAAAACGTAAGTCTCCGTTGTCCAGTAAGGCAGCCATCAGGCACATGTGGTGACAGAGCACTTGAACTGTGGCTAGTCTGAATCGAGATGCGCTCAGTATGAAATACTGGTTCTCAAAGGCATGGGACCAAAAAAAAAAAAATGTAAAATATCTGACTAATACTTTTATGATGATTACATACTTATATGATAAGACTTTAGATACACAAAGTTAAATAAGATGTATTATTAAAATCAATTTCACTTTTTTTGTTTTTTAATGTAGCTACTAGAACATATAGAATGACCCCCGTACCTATGGGACAGCCCTGCCCTAAGGCCTCTCTAAGTATGAGTGTCCAGGAAGAACTTATTTGTGGGAAACAAAAGATACACCAAACACTGACCTCAGCTCTGCTTCGTAGTATTATTATGAATAATTATCCATACGTCATCTGCTCTGACCGAGTCTCTCATCTCTGTCTTGTTTTCAAGCCAGTGCTTAGTCCTCTCCTGAGTGCGGACTGTGGCATGGCACCACCCTGAATGCCCGGCACGTGAGGTGATGTCTGTTCACTGCCCAGGGCGCATGCTAGGAGTTCAAGGGCGCGGCCACACTTGTACCTTTGGCTTCTGAGTGTCCGCAGATGTGAGGGTTTGTTCCATGAAATTACTGACTAAACTGGGATTTGGGTTCCATTCATCATTCTTAAAGCCCCTGCTGTCTCTGTCCCCGATCCTGTAACAGAGAATGGCCGTCCTGGGCTGCGCGTGCAAAAAATGACTCCACACTGAGAGCAGTCTGGCCCCCGGAATGCTGGGAAATCACCGACACCCGAGGTGTGAGGTTGTACCACTTCTGGGTGACTGAAAACCTGCCTGCAGACAGAATTTTTGAAGACAGCATAACTTTTCTAAAGCTAAGGAGGGACTGATAGTGAAGGGAAGGGAGTTGGGGGGTTTATCTGTTTTGTAGAGTCAGATTTTAGCAATCAGCTAAAGCTAGTAACACTCTATTCTTTATGGTGCCAGAGAGCTCTCTTCTGTGGCTTCTCTGGACCCTCTGGAAGGCATACATGATGCACCTGTTATCCAAACCGTTCCAAATGACTGAAAGGGGATTTCTCAAACTCCGTTTCTGCTGCTGAGCTGGGCTCTCACACCCCCCAGCTGGTTTGGGAGCCCAGGCTTGGGGTGTGTCCCTACAGGATGAGCAGTTGGGAGGCTCAGGGGAGCAGGGTCCCTGCCGTCAAAATGCATTTTCTCCCTGGTCAATTAAGACCAATTGTTTCCCTGTCCCACAGGCAAAGACAGGCTGGGAAATGGTCACTGAGAAACTGAGAACTCTACCACTTGTAGGTGGCACAGCTCACCCAGGCATCCATGGATGAAATCAGACCGTCAAGTGGGCAAAACACACTGGTCAGCTTTGGAATCATTCTCTCCCGCAGAGGCTCCCCCTCGGAGTCAGGGACATAGCAACAAAAGGACCAAGCAAATCATTCATGGCAGAGGTCAAGTTATGGATGGAAGTTTACTTCCTGGTCCTATGCCGGGGCCACCGCTAGGCCTTCTACAATTCTGTCTTCAGACAAAAACAAAGGTAGACGCCAGTTCAGACCATGTGAGTTCCTTCGCCAGTGGATAAAGTGTGTCTGTGTCAGCCTGGAGGGGAGGTTGGGAGTCTGGCAGGGACAAGTGGAAGGAGAGGGAGAGGAGGGGGCCCGGACGAAGCCTGGAGTCTGGGCATTGGCAGGTGTGGACCGCAGCAGACCCAGGATGGCACAGGGTCAGGACCGCCGGCGGGAGAGCAGGGAAGCTTAGCGGGAAGATCTGGAATGCCAGGGAGAAGAGGGCAGACCTGGTCGGAGGCGCAGCTCGGAGTGGATGAATGGAATGATTTGGAAACAAACACATACGCACACATCCGGTGGGACTACGGATAGGTTATGAGTACCCTTCAAAGTGCCCCAAAAGGAAGGAAGGTGAAGGAAAGTGGGGAGGTGGATATAGGGGAGGGAGGAGGGTGAGGATTTCGTTGACTTGAGAGGAGCCTGCCCGCACTGGGCACCCGGATGCAGCCGGAGTAGGGGGTGGCTTGGGGGAAACTGCGGAATTAGGAAAAGGAAGGATCAGATCTGATTGTGAGCCTCTCTGCTAGCACAGGATCACCTAGAGCTTTGCCAGGCTAGACGATGACCTCCTCTTTCACGCAATGCACCCTGGAGACCCGACAGCAATGGGCATCAACTTCTATAGTGCGGTGCGGATACCTCTGGCTGCCTTGTCCAAGGCGTCACCTGCCTCCCCCATAGGTGTCCACAGACACCCTACAGAGCAGGGAGATGATTTCTCCCAGTGGGTGAGGGCCATTCACGATGGCGCTAGGAAGGATCGTGGGAAATGTGTTTGTTCCGCATGGGACTCTTGGGGCCAGGCTTCCGGGATGCGATTCCACATGAACCACGGCCGTGGGGCCCTGCCAGCCACCCCGGATGCGCAGACCCGCTGTGGTGGCCAACTGAATAATCACGATAGTAAACCCACAATGAGTCATAACAGAAAACAGTGCTTCATCTGAGAAGTAAACGGGGCTCTAAGTATATGTGACCCGACGTGGTGTTCCAGAGAAATCTTTCCTGTGACAGTGACCTTTGATTCGCAAGCTGAGGTTGACTCCATATTACATAGGGAGGTGGGGCAGAGCTAAGTTTCGGGATGACTCTCGTAGGCTCCTCCCATGCCGTTCTTGACATATACAAGCGACGCTCCACAACAGGAGAGGACAATTTCATGAAGCGTGAGAATACTTGGTGACATTCTTGGCTCACAGTGGAATTCCTCGTGCATATTATCCATTTCTTGGTTATTAGGGCTCATGTGATTGTGTGTGAAGCATAGATAATTGAAAGATGATTACCAGACCTCTTTTTCATTATTATCTTTCCTTCTCCAACTTGTGTTTTTAAACTAGAGTCACTAACCACTGGCGGCAAGCTTTGATTTGTTGTTTCCTATCCTTCCTGGCTCACGGAAATGACTCAGCTAAGTTGCAAGACACAAGGATGTCTTACCCCACCTTCCTAGATAATACGGAGTCAACCTCAACGCTCAAATCAAAGGACACTTCCTCAGGGAATTTTTCTCTGGAATAGCCTCAGCGTGGTACATTCTCTGAGCTCCTTTTACTTCTCACATGCTGCAGTTTTCTCTTTTGATATTATGTGTGTAGCACTGTGATTATTTGATTAATACATTTATTTGCCACCAGACTGAAAGCTCCATGGAGTCAGGGATAGCTTCTGGTTTTTGTCTCCCTAGTGACTAGTACAGAGCCTGGATGATAACAGGCCCCTCCTTGATAAATGTGGACTGAAATAAAGCATCAAAAGTCAAAGAAGAGTCAATGGGTCGCAGAAGGTGCTGAGCCACAAACCATCCCAGGAAACGGAACTCTAGCATTTCTAAGATGAACCTCCAAAGAGTCAGCATTAAATGTCCAAAAAGCAGCTGACTTCATCCTTACAGATAACTCCATGCCTCAATTATGAAATCATCAGTAGTATTTATTTACTATGATAATTAATAATAGTATTCCATCATTAATTATGGAATAGCCATAGTAAAAATAAAAATTCTACAAAGAAGAGAAAATAAAGAAGTACAAAGTAACTCTATCATTTACTTGGGAGCGTGTAACTTAAACGATTTAAGCCCAGGGTTGGCAGGGGGGGGAGGGGGGGAGATAATACCGAGTTAAATAAATAGTATAAGCCACTTGGCCAACAATTTCCTCAAGGGCATCTAACTCAGGGAAGATGAAGCAGGACTTGTCCTTGTTGGGGTCAGGCACGCCTCTCACCTCTTGTCTGATTCTTTCAGAGGACACAGCCCAGAAATACAAGTTAACTGCTTTACCTGGGGTTCAACTGAAAAAAAAAAAAAAAAAAAAAAAATCTCCCCCAGGATTGCAGGAAGACAGACCACCATGGACATAAGAGGTGGTATTGAGTGAGTACAATATGGACCCTCTCTCAGGAATTTTCAAAGGCAATTTTGACCATACTCAATTTTCTCCTTTTGCTTTGGCAATAAAATCCAACTGCTGCATCAGACGCAAGCCCACCGCCGTTCCTGAGCGTGAAGGTACTAGTTATGGACTAGCCAGTAGTTAGGATGACGCAGGCAGAGCCTTGGGTTAAGGAGCGGGGTAGGCTCATCCGTTCTACCAGGATGAAGTAAGCATCTCTACCCAAGATAGGATCAAGGAACTGGAGATGAGTCAGGAGTCTGGTGAGTTTAGTGTCTGGTCTCCAGGGGACGTGAAGAGGCCCTCATCTGGCTCATGTTGGTGGACGCCGTGCAGGTTTGATTCCAACTTGGGGAAATGGATAAAGAATGGAGACTGCTAAGTCCACATCACAGAACTATGAGGACGGAGAATGGCGACCATCTGTGTCAACAAGAGCTATTTCTTCCAGGATATTCTTGCCCAGGATGTTAAGGCTTTAAACCAATAAATCACTTCACTATTTGCTGCAGGAAATGCCTACAAAACAAGCTGTCCTGGCAAACAGTTTGCTCACCTGGGAAAAGCTTGCTCATCAAACAATAGTTAACTCGCCAAGATTCTGTTCAAGACCATCGTCTTGCTGAATCACCAATCCTGAACTATGATGTCACACACTCCACTGACCTGATCCATTCTCTGCCTCGAAAAATACAGCTCCAAGGGCGTGTGCCCAGACCCGTAAACCCTATTAAGCCTCCTGCTTCCCACTTGCACACCAGTGGAACTATGTCCAAGTGATATCTGTCCTTACTGTGGTCCGCTTATTGAATTAAGCTTTGCTCTACCAACAGGCTTTTGTGGTGGATTTTTTTGGAATCCAAAATTGATACAATAAATCAGCTTGAGTGTTTTGCAAGTGGGAAGCATACACATGCAAGTTAATACATACTTACAACCCATCAGGATGGGATAATTAGTAAACATTGTCAGTTTTCCTCCATAATGAAGAGGCCCCTATATCATTCCTCCTTGAAGGAAAAAGATCTGCGTTTGAACACCTGCCTATGGCAGACTTCAAATGCACATTTTCCCTCCGTTTTTCTACTTGTTACATGAATCTGTGTTTTCCAAGTTTTCTATAGCGAGTGGGCATTATTCTGGGGGTGAGTGAAAGGGCAGATACAAAGTAAAAGCTATAAAGAGGAAATAAATCCACAAGGGCAAATTTGAAATGACCGCCAAAACTTGAATTTACAACATATATGCACAGAGTTTATCAAACACCCATTTAGAATCTTGTCTCACTGATTAAGCTAGCAAGGTCATTTTAACCCAGTAACATCAATATCCAGATAGGAGAATGGTACAGTTTTAATCACGCTGCTTTGGTTCTCCCTTGCCTGATCACAAGGGGTCTCTAGATATTTGATAAAATACACCAGCAAATAACATTCAATCAGTTTAGCATGAGACCTAGGAATCTGTTCGTTGTTGCTGCTTTTTAATGAGGACTTAAGTGACTCATAAAATCAAGCAAAGTGTGAAACACACTTGCCTACAGCGTCGTTCACAGGAATGCGAATTCCAGCCTCTATCATAAACCCATCCAGCCGCAAAAGGAACCGCTGGGCGGTGGACAAAGATCGCCTCAACTATTTTACACAGGCTGGCATCTCGCGGCTCCTGAGTCCTGGGCTTGTCTTGGAAGCCCTAAGTCGCCAAAACTCCAACCTACTGCATAAACCGGGTAACAGCTCACATCTGGGTTCAACGGAGCTGGCCCCCAACCCCTGCCAGAGCTAGCTCAGAGCAGCCTTCCCTCCGCAGCTCCCCGTGCAGCTCCCCGTGCAGCCTGCCCATTAGCAATCCCAGTCAAGGCTTCCTTTTACCTTAAAGAAACTTCCTCGCTTGTCCAGACCTCGGGCGCCCATGGTCCAAGCTGACATGTCCCCCAGCGACACTCTACTGCACGCCTGGGACTCCTGAAGGTAGAGACATTTTTAATGGTTAGTCTAGCCCGTAGGAAATTCCTCTCTAAGCCACAGAACACTCACAACAACAGTCCTGCCAAGATCTTTTTCCGTCAATAACACAGTGCCATTTATTTCCCACCAAAGCCCTTCCATCCCCTTTCAGGCTGATTTCCTGCCCCACACAGCACAGATCCTGGTCTGCGCCCCACCTCACCGCGCCACCTCCCGCTCCTCCAGCTGACGCAGAAGGTCTCCGGCGCTGCGGAGGAAAGTATAATGATTGCTTTGTGTGTTTGCTTGACCTCACGCTCCAGTCCTAAAGGGACCGATATTAGATGTCACCGTAATCTGCTCTCAAGCTTATGGACTTACAGTGGCTGAACACAGACAGACAGCAGAAGAATGGGGCCCTGCATGGCCCAGGAAATCCTGCTGGAATGGGATGAGGTCATCACAGCTCTCCAAGCCCTCTCCCCCAGGCAAGGTCAACACAAGGGTACAAGGAATAAGTCCCTTTATTTTCTCCTTAGAAATCAAAGATGGGGACGAAATCCCTTGTCCCTGTTTACAGAGATCAGTTTGTATAAGAAACAGCCCGGAAACAGCTCCAGATAACCCAAGGGGGGGGGCACTTTGGAATGTAGAGAAAAATTTAAACGCATGATATGATTCTGAATCATAACTGTGGCCATTTCAGCTTGGAATTTCCCTCACTTGATCATCAAAACTCAAAAAGCCTCCCTCTCAGCTACGAAGCCAGCAGTGCCCACTTCTAAGTAAAATACATGCTCATCCCAGCCAGCAGGTACTGAAGACCTTGGGTGGCATCCCCAAACCTCCTTACCCAGGGAGGCTGGACCAGGAGCAAGTATGAGACTCTTTTCCTGCTCCCCACAACCTGGGCCAGGGTAAAGCGCGTCCTGACCATGACCAACACGGCCGACATAAGGATAGTAGAGTGAAAACATGTCACACCACATTAAGGAATATTAAAAGGTGTTCAGCTGTGGGGGGCGGGGGGGAGACCCGGAAGCCACGGTCGCTCCTGCCAGTTTGCTGAAGCTGTTTCATTATTAGCAGGGGGACAAGAGCCAGCAGCTCCAAAGGGACTTTTCAACAAGTGGAAAAGCACAATTACTTCGCAGAGAACTACTCACACATTAGCAAGTAATGCTTTTCGGAAAAGGGCTCATTTTGCCCCCCAAATTAGCCTCAGTGTTCACATTCATAGTGGGCTCCACTGATGTGCAGACTCCTGTCTAGGAAGACAGTAATGCAGTGCACACCCATCCTTCCTTCCAGAACCTTCACCTATTTTAGTCCTTTCTCCACGGCTCGGTCACTTGAATGGTTTGGAGATGCCTTCCCTATGTTTCTTTCCACTTGCAATCCTGCTGGGATGGAGGCCAACGCTCCAAAACCTCCTGAGAAGACTGGTGAGCTTTCCTTTGCAATTCTGCTGACTCCAAAGCCTCAGGTTCTCAGACTCAGCAGCTGAATGGAGCCCCAGCTCCAAGGCCTTTGAAGTTCATCACTTATTAGCAAAATCCACAGATTGGAACAACTCCAGAAGGAAAACACAGTGCTGTGTTCAGAACCAAGAGGGGAGTGGGAGTCCCACCGTAACCCTGGGCAGCAAATGATTAACTGTTTCGGTGCAGAAGCACACACATAAAAAAATAACATTTCTTGAAATCAAGCCTAGAATTCTCTTCCTTTCAGACGTTTTCTCAGCGAGGGATTTGACACCGTACAGCAGTTAAGGAGCTGGCTTTGGAGAGCCAAGACTTCATTCCTCATGCAGACCTAAGTCTCTGTTCTGCTCACAAGATTTCCACAGACAAACCCCTGCTGAGGAGCCACGACAGGCAGGGAATTTTGCCTGTAGCAACGGGGTGATTTGGATTCCGGTTTACCAGTCTAATTAGCTGCCGCAAAATCGCATGCGTGCGCTTTAAAGCCCAGCGGTCCTCAGTAAACAGCCAGTTTGGATTCCCTGCACACGGGGCACACAGATCTATCAGATTTCTCCACGAAAATGCAGGTCGCCTCCCTCCTTGGGGAGATGACAGCAGGTGATAAGAGCAGGTGGCCACACGCAACAGCGGGTCCTTCCCATTGAATAAGATCCCAGGGGCACAGCACATCATTGATTAACCTCATTTAAAAAAATTCAGTTCTTAAGGGCCCAAAAGAAGTTCTGGCTTAAGGTCCTTTCTGCTGTAGCAATAGGTTCCTTCCCAAACCATAACCTCTAACACCTTACCTCAATACGGACAGAAATTTAATTTAACTTAAAAGGATAGCTTCTGGGCGCCTGGGTGGCCCAGTGGGTCACAGCCTCTGCCTTCGGCTCAGGTCCTGATCTCAGGGTCCTGGGATGGAGGCCCGCATCGGGCTCTCTGCTCAGCAGGGAGCCTGCTTCCTCCTCTCTCTCTGCCTGCCTCTCTGCCTACTTGTGATCTCTCTCGGTCAAATAAATAAATGAATAGAATCTTTAAAAAAAAAAAAAAAAGGATAGTTTCTTTCCATTCATGGTTCCCCACCCCTCCCTACCCTGAGGCGTTACGCCAGTGGTTCAGTCCTAAAAGTACCCCAGTAACAGGCTAGACAGAAACATAAAAGGATGCGGTAGTTGGAGAGGGTGTTAAATTCCTCCAGATTTATACGTTGGGAGCTTGCCCCTTTCCTGGATTCCCTGAAGGGTAAATTGGATTCTTGAAAAATGAGCCGATCATGTCCATCCAGTGGATCTTTACAGATGCTAGCTAATGCTAGCAATCAATCAATCAATCAATAATAGCGGGGAGGGGGGCCCTAAGGCGACAGTGCAAACATTCTGGAGCCCCCAAGCCCCGTCAATACCACCACCGAAGGAATGAAAACGGAGTGGGTTGCTCCAGTCAGCTAAAGGACAAAGGCAGGAAGTGACTATTCCTCTCTCCCCGAAACAGCAGCTCCGGTCACTTGAGAGTAAAGCTAGCTGCGGCTTCTCATGTGGCCCCGAGAGCCCCTGCGAAGGTGAAGGTCTGTCCTGAATAGTGAGCGTGGAGCGCCCGCTGAGCGGTCTGGTGGCGCTCCGGGCTGGCTGTCCCACGCGCTCCGCCGCGAGCCCAGAAGGCCAGGCCCGGAGGCACCGCCGCCCAGACCCTGGCTGCAGGCTGGGCACGGGGCGAGGGACGCCGGGTGCCCAGCTTCCAGTTCGCGGATCACCCATACCCACTGGCTGGCCATAGCCACTGGCACTCCTGCTGCTTTTCCTCTCCTTGGCCACCGGCCAGATCTTGGCAAGACAGGAGGGTCCGTGGTGTAGCCTCCTTCCCGCCTGCCTTCCACTCCCCCGCTCCATTTCTTTTGTCAAACTACTCTTCCTATTATTTCCTCGGGTCACAAGCGCAGACCCACAGGAGAAGCCGAGGGACACTGACACGGGCACCCGCTACTCACAATTTACAAGAGACCTCACGTCTTCAATGCATGGGCTCTCCCGGCCCGAGCAGCTGTGACTGCCGGCCCCAAAGCCTTCTCTAATCATTACCTTTCTTCTCCTCCTTCCTCGCAGCTGAATGAAGAGGCAAAGTGGACTTCAGCTCTTAGTAAACAAGATCTCATTATCATAATTATTTTATAGTCAAACTGACTGAAGATGGAGGGAGTGACTCACCCCTGGGAAAATGTCAGGTCAAGGGCAATCCCAAGAAATGCACATCACCTTTGTTCCCGTTCCTTAAGCGGCTCTGTGATGGCAGGTCTGTCTTCTGAATGCTTTTCATCGCTACTAAGAGGTAAAAGCCAGTGGGGCGGCTCTGTGTCTGGATCCAGGGAAGGTCTCTGAATATTTCCAAAATTATCTCCGTATTACCAGGGATTTTATATCCTGGACAGAGTCACTCTAGTCCAGGCTCTGGGTTGACAATTCAAATCATGTAACATTTTTTTCAAATTATGTACATTTTTTAAAAACTGGTTTTCGTTAAGCATTTTGTATCACTCTCCAGCACTGATTTTCCCTCAGTTGTAGCCAAGTTTTTAAAAACACAGTTTTAAGATGATGAATTGTTTTTGCTGAAAAGAGAAACTGTGGGAAGAAATCAGAAGCAAAAAACTGTATTCCCAGTCCTCTAATAACTGCTTTTAGCCTTTATTTCATGTTTTAAAAAAGATTTATTTATTTCTTTGAGAGAGAGAGCACGAGCGCACAGCGTCGGGGCTGGGCTAGAGCAGAGGGAGAGACACAGAGGGAATCTCAAGCAGACTCCCCTCTGAGTGTGGAACTCAGCCTCACAACCCTGAGATCATAACCTGATCCAAAACCAGAGATGGTTGCTTCACCAAATGAGCCACCCAGGTGTCCCTAAAAACTGTGTTTCTCAACAGAATTGGGAACAATGTTCAATACCTCAATTTTCCCAAAATTAACGAAGGATCATAAAATAATTATTCTTTTCTTTTCTATTTCTTTTTTTTTTTTTAAGCGAGGTGCATTTTTGCTACTCGTAAGACTAGCCTGACAATGGGGCTAATTATTCCCCTCGATGTCTACCCCTTCCATCCTTGGAGAACTGGTGCTTCATGGAGACCCTCACCATAGCCATGCTGGATTAGCCTTGCTCGTGCCCACGTGGCCAAGATGTGGACACTTCCACCAATGGCAATCCATGCCACTCTGGGCAACAGATGGGAAGTTCAGCTGGCAACAAATTCCTGCTTTTCTTGGATGGGAAACGACCTCTCTCACCTCCCACCAGATGCCCTCATTTTGTCCCTTGGACCAGTCAACAATTAGCTTCCGGCTTCTCCCTCTTCCATATCCCTGCAGATGTCCCTATTCCTCCCCTGAGTGGCTGCTTCTCTTGAGCATGGCTCTGTCCTCAAGGCTGGCACACTCTGCCCAGCTGGAACAGTGCTGAGAAAGAAGAGGGGTGCCTACCTCCCAGGCCACTCTCTTGTGGCATTTCAGAAGTATGTGTTTTTTCAACCTCTTCATTTGAAGAGCTCCACGTGGTAAATGTTACATACGCTGCACACTTGTACAGTGACTTCATGTACACAGTGAGGAAGCCTCATGAGCCACAGTGGCTCCGGGCATAGACAGGGAGCCACACACTCTAGGCCTTCCCCAGAGTCTACCTGCCAACCTCTGAGCACCTGAGTTTAGAACTTCCTTTCCTAAGGCTCTCAGCCCATCATGGGAAAAACTGTATGGTGGTTAATTTTCTGTAGGTAATTAATTTAATTTAATTTCGTTTTTAAAGATTATATTTATTTATTTGACAGAGAGTATAAGCGGGGGGAGCAGCAGGGAGAGGAAGAAGCAGGCTCCCCACTGAGCACGGAGCCCGATGCGGGGCTCCATCCCAGGACCCTGGGATCATGACCTGAGCCGAAGGCAGATGCTTAACCAACTGAGCCACCCAGGCACCCCCACATGGTTAATTTTAACTGAGGCTTTCAACCTAGCAGCTCTTGAATTGAGTCTAAACTGCAGATATAATAGATTAAGTAATATACTTAATTTATTTTTTTAAAAAAAAGATCTGATTTATTAATTTGAGACAGAGAGATACAGAAATAGAAAGAACATGAGCAGGGAGAGAGGCAGAGGGAGAGGAATAGGCAGACTCTCTGCTGAGCTGGGAGTCACACCTGGGGCTCAATCCCAAGACCTGGAGATCATGACCTGAGCCAAAGGCAGATGCTTAACCATCCGAGCCATTCAGGCCCCCCAAGTAATATTTTCTTTAAAAAGTTTGAATTAATGGTCTCCAGAGACCCTGAGTCAACAATTCATGTCTAAGTAATTCATTGGAGGTGCCTTCAAGAAACACGAAGTTGGGGAGAGCAAGTGATAATGGGGAAGCAGTCAATGCAAAGTACAAGACCAAGCACGTAGCCACTGGGCCACTGGACTTCAACCCTTCTGGGGAACTCTGGAAGTATAGAACCATACCTCAGAGTAGTCTCAACTGAGGGACAAGGGAGCTGAGGAAATGTCCAACTGCCCCCAGTCACTGGTTGAAAGCTATCCCCAGGAAGCCTTAATTCACCAGCATTTCCACCATGCCCCTAGTGTGGGTCAAATGGGCTCTAGCAGCCAAAGAGGCCTTTAGGCAAAGTTGGCAGTTGGAAATCAGGCCAGCGCGCATGGAAATGTTAAGTGCCCACGAGATACAGGAAGGGCATGGCAGTCACTGCTACAACCGGCCACTTTTTAAAAATCAGGACATTTTGCATAAATGTAGACATGCAGCTTCTCCGAGCTATCATTCCAGCATGGCCACGACCGGCTGACTCTGAGGGTTCTCTTTAGCTGGGATATAAGCTCTTCCAATTCTCCAGTGCCCGTGGGTCTGCCCCCCTCACTCAGATGCCCTGTCTGACCCACCCACACCCCTCGTAGCGCAGCTGCCCTGCCCATGTTGTGCCTGATAAGCAATGTGAGTGATTCTGCCCACCCCACCCCCTCAGCTGATTGGACCAGCCATGTTACAACTGACCCAGTATTTCATCGGCTGTTCTCCGATGAAGGAGGATCTTCCTTTCAAGATTTTGAGCTGAGAGTCACAGGGTAAGTGCTTATACTGGAACATTAGACTTGGAGCCATATGCCAGCTCATTTTATGGGATGGGAAGCATATATCCTGAGAGAGCACATGCGAGGGGCTGCCGGTCCACAGTGGGCCAGGAGACGCACATGGGCAACGGAGTCTTCACCAGGCATTGGCCTTATTGTTCCCAGCAGGCCTGGCAGGGCCAACGGTTCAATGCACTTTGTATCTTGCCAATAAATGTTTCCTTTTCTTGAGTAGTTTGGGTGGATTTCTATTCCTGTCCATCAAATATGCATTGACCAGAATAGCTTCAGGATAACCATGAGTTCTCAGAAGCAGGTGTAACTTTAAAATGTTTTTCATCAGCTTATCAAATATTTAATTCAAACATCTTGGAATAAGGTAAAGAACACATCTGATAAAGAAAAACCCACATCAAACCAGAGCAGAACTTGCGGTGTCACCTCTGGTGGGGATAATCTTAGAGGAACACAGGATGGGGAAGTCTTTGAACCATCTAAGGCTTCTATGTCTTACATCAACACCCCAAAGTTGAATGGAGGCTTTGCTGTGTGTTTACCTCTCCCTTTTATTTTTATTTTTCTCCATCTATCCACTCATTTGTTTCTGGGGTGGAGGCAGAGAGAGAGAATCTCAAGCAGGCTCCGTGCCCAGTGCAGAGCCATGCAAGGCTCGATGTCAGGACCCTGAGATCATAACCTGAGCTGACACCAGGAGTCGGACGCTGAACCGACGAAGCCATCCAGGCGCCCCTACCTCTCTCTTTTTTAAAAAGTTAAGTTCCTGAGTTGAATGAAATGGAATGGATTCAGCTTTTCTAATCATGAGACAGAGTTGTGGATTGTCATAAAGATGTTTTACCCTGTTATTTTAACCGCATCTTTGCGATGTCAAGGAAATTTTAACCCAATGCTTTATAAGCACAGATATTTCCATTGGAATTTTACCAATATTGATCATTTTCATGGAGAAAATATTTTCTAGAGCACACTCCATTAAGGCATTTAAGGCCTTGGTCAGTTTCTTAAACAATGCGGTGAACTGTTTAAAGCTTTCTTCAGTTCTCTTTAATTTTGTACCTTTCTTCTTTTCTGATATAAGAATTTAAAGCTAGTAAGTATTCTGTTACATTCCAAGGATTTATAATCTTAGTTTTTATGCATAGATCTATGATCCACCTCAAATTTTTGCGTATGGTGTGAAGTAGGGGGTTATTCCATATGGATATCCACTTAATTTTAATTTTAAGGAAAATGCTTTCTAGGGATGAATTCTATTCTTTGTAAACTTTACATCAAAGATATGATTGAGCAAACAGAATCTGTCTTCATGAAACTCTACTGCTTAATGTTCCTGCCCCATAAGGTGGTGCTAATTGTTTTCGTTATTTCTATCAGGTTCCAATTTTCCCGAGTTAAATTTTGAATATACATTTTGCAAGATGATTCCAGGAGTCTGCACACTTTTAGAAAATAACAAATATGACCTGCCGAGTTTGAACTCTTGCATAGTTTTCTGCTACCAGTGTATTATCTCCCAGACCAAGGTTTATTTCATTTTCAACAATTCCAAACAAATGCGATTCATCAGTCAGGTTAGCATCTATTATGAATAATGTGCAGTGCAGGTCACCTATTTCATTATGAACTGGCTACCGTATTGGATACTTTGTATTTATTAGATAATGAGCAAGAAAAGTAGAAGTAATTCTCAGAACTCATGGAATACTCCGTTTCTCAGCGATAGACTACTGAAATGCCAAACTCAACATCTTTATTCTTCTAATTTGTTTTGTTTACAAACAGCCTCTGCCATTAGTGGATAAAGAGTAATGAACAGGTACACAGTCTGAAGGGTTACATAAAAATGTCCTCCTTAAGAAAGTAGGTCTCATGTTAAGTGTGCCACAATAAAATAAAATAGTCCTAGATTAAAATGTCATGACCATCACGTCTAAAGGGCAAAAAGAAGGACATCATCCCTACAGATTAAACTAGGCCCTGGGTCACACATTGCCTAGAATTTCATGTACTGATTTGCTTCTTTTCCCTTTCATTTGCATCTGATACATATTGGTGTTTTTCTATACTTTCCACTTCACCATTAGGATACCTACCTGCCCCTTTAATCAGGGATATGCTGAAAAATGCTTAACAGTTGGTTTTCTGGGGGCATAAAAGCCCCCAGTTTTAGCATTTGCCTATTTTGTGGGATAAATACGCTCACCATGGCCAATATCAAACTACCAACACGACATCAACAAATTTGCAAAATTCATGAAAATCTAACAATCAGCTCTACTGAGCAGGGAGAAGTGACTCCTTCACTCATTCTAAACCCCAAGGTCTCTGAAGATGTTGTTTTTATTTGATCCTTTGTATACCAAGGTAATAAAAGGGAACAAAGTAAGAAACTAGATCTCTAAACTGAAATGAAACCATATTATTTGTTCCTAGTAAGACATGAAATATGTCTGGCTATCACCCAACCAAATTGAGAGATCCCATCAGGAAAACCTGAAGGAAGCCATATGTTTAGTTTGTTATTTTAGATTTAGCAGATTTTGTTTCTTTACAGGTTGAAGAAGAGGGGAAGAAAAGGTCTTTCTTTAGCCAACCAGACATTGGGAATCCCATTTGCCTCATTCAGTGTAGTATCTGTAATACTTGATGCAGTGCCTGGCATATATATGGTCAAGAAATGTTTTTTGGATAAGTAAGTGCACGAGATTTTACAAAGAAGTCATCAAGCCTGAAAGGAAGGGTTTTTAAGGAATGGCTCTGTCAAGAGCTTAAGGTGATAAGAAGAATGATAACTTCAAGAATGGCCAAGAAAAGCTCAAACACCACGCTGATAACCCACAAAACATGCTGGAAAAATCCTTCTTTATACCACTTTGATACACAAGGATGTTTGTTTAGGCAATCCACATGTTCTGTGTGTTGCTGGATTTTTCCTACAAGTCTGTGATCTGGAGGCCTTTCCTTTCTATCACATACAGACCCACTTGGTTCTCCACGATCTCCTATCTAATTGTGTTTCTCAGCTCTCTGATTTTTGCAAAGATCAGAATTCTAGAGTCTCCAGGTTTGTAGCCACACCACTGCATCTTCACGGGAAACCACGAAGCAAACACCCCCCCGCCCCAGGACAGGTGCAAAACTCCCAATGAAACAGAACTGGCTGAGCAAACAGACTTCTCTGTGTCTGTGCCTAGGCCTGTACCCATGTGTTACAGGGATTACAGCCTTTAAATTCCCATCTTTCGGGCACCTGGGTGGCTCAGAGGGTTAAGCCTCTGCCTTTGGCTCAGGTCAAGGTCTCAGGGTCCTGGGATCGAGGCCCACATCGGGCTCTCTGCCAGCAGGGAGCCTGCTTCCTCCTCTCTCTCTGCCTGCCTCTCTACGTATTTGTGATCTCTCTCTCTCTCTCTGTCAAATAAATAAACAAAATCTTTTAAAAAAAAAATCCCCGTCTTTCCTCTTAAGTGGGGCAAAGAATACATGAGTGTCCCCTGAAGACCGCCCTCCTTCTGAACCTGCAGACTCCATGTGGGATGGTCAGCAGAAGAACAACATCCAACATCGAGATAACAGAATACCAGAATACCCTCTATCCGTAGTAAATTCTCTACTGCTATCTATTACTACCATGTCACAGCCAGAATCCAGAAATTATCAAGGATGATGCATAAGGAAACAGCTGCTCTCCAAAATAATGAATATTTTATGTGTCTACAAAACAGTCATGGAAACTCATAGATGCTCTCGTGGTAAGGCTCTCAACAGTATCTGCTGCCATCACCAAGGAGTGGTTTTGTGTCTAGAATTGTGCCTTGGCAGTTTAAGCATATTTTAGTCTCTCTTAGCTGACCAATGGCATTCGCATCCTTTGTTGAGAGACAAGTATATATGGTTGGGGCATTTCACAAACCCAATCTCATAGTACTACCAAACTACCAAGCAGTTTCTGCTAGGCTCTGTATGTTCTCTTTGAAGGCCCTGCATCTTTTCCTCACTAACGTTTGCTCAAATCCTATCCTTTTGTGCAGGTGTCTGACCCATGATTATGGCAGGTGCGGTTAGTACAGAGGCCGGGGCGGGGGAGGGGGGCAGAGGAAGCAGATGGGTCACTCCTTTTCCATTGGGAGTATTTGAAGGTGAGCACAAACTCACATCTGAGGGACACTGCTTTGGGTCATCATGATCTTCTTCCAGAAGTCCGACGACTTCTAGAAAAGGAAGAGCAAAGGGTACCTGTACCCGTCAAACGAGCCCACGGATGGATGGCCATAGCGGACAGCGGAGGTGCTGAGCCACTGACCTTGTCCGGGCTCTCAGGCCCCCCAAGGGGATGCTAGGCAGGCATGAATAGTTGCAGGGACTGGGGCAAGAAGACAAACAGAGGCTCACATACTTTACGTCTGAATTTTTTTAAATTATAAAGCAAAACTACAAACTGTTCACTAAAATGCATTCTATTCTCCTACCGAGACATAGACCTTTATCAGGACTCAGAAGGTCGGGCTTTAAACATTTTCAGACTCTTCAGGGTTCTATGCTGAATGTGGGGACAGGGGACAATCCTGAACCTAACCCATGGTTTGTCACCCTTTTCTTCCGACAGCTCTGTGGACATCCCAGCCTTCCCATCCGTCTTAAATTCTCTCCCCCAAACTTCCAGCCAGTACGGGCTGTGCCACCGCGCTTGGGGAGTGCTGGCGGGGACTCCAGAGTGCTGTGCGTCTGAGGAGGAAAGGCAGGGAGACTGCAGACGCCGTGGACTCGCCTGCCCATGGCACGCGATGAAGCCGGAGTGAAATGACGTGCGTCGCTCGGGACAGAGGCCTCGCTTGCCCAGGTCTCAGGGCAGGCTGGATCAGGTCAGGGCCCACACTCACCGATCTTGGCTGGCAGAAGTGTAAGGTTCAGTCCCTAGTGGCCCTACTAGCACCCTGGAGGCACTTGGGGAAGGGGGACTGGCTTGCATTCAATGGTCCTCAGGCTTCCTAATGCCTCTCGAGCTCTTAATTCCACTTTAAGAGGTCATGATCTCTCCTTAAAAGCAGTTCCTCCACCTTCTCTCTCCTTTGGCTCTTCTAGAACACTACAGCCCCTCACTGTGGGTCTGCCCCCTTGGAGTCCTCCTCCAATCCTGTCTCGGTCCCAAACTGGCTGCCTTTCCCCTGCCAGCATCGTCATCTTGGAGGTCAAAACACACTCAGTAAGCACTGAAAAATACCGCAGCCCTGGGTCTGAGATCAAGCCCCCAAATGCACACTTGTTTTGGGCCTGGCGATATAGTATGACCTTCTACAATCAGCTTTACTGACCTTGAATTACTGCAGATAATAGGAAACTGGAAAACATGCCGGAGAATCATCCCAAAGCTGATTATCTTGGCAAAACAACATCTCCCTCTCTTTGGGTGCCTGTAATAGGTCTCCAGCCAAAAGGAAGACTAGAGGTTAATGCTTTTATCTCCCCAAAGACCTTACCCTCTTGCTCTCCTCTAGAAGCTGAAAGTGTTTTTGTGGAGGGCAGAAAGGCAGTTTATGTCTCCTTCAATGCTGTGCCAAACTTTCCCCACTCACAGTCTCCCAGATGGCGGGGCCGGGATGGACAGAGCTAACGCCCACAACGGTGGGAACAGTGACCCAGGGGCACAAGGGGCTTTTACCCACACATCTCCATCTCCTACCTGCTATGACATATCACGTCACATGGCACTTCTATGTATAAACACAAGGCTCCCTGCCAGCTGGAAGGTTTTATTTTAACCAAAGGCTTTCTTTTCTCAGTTAAGGCTTGAGTGTTTCCTTCTTCCTGCTCTGTTTTTGATTATTTTCTATCCACTTTATTAGTTCATCAAGGTGTACAGAGCAGACACAAATCAAATCATCCCATTGGCAGATGTGTGCATTTTATTTCTAGATTGCAACTATGTATTTTGTCTGGTTCCAATTTAGAAAAAAAGCAAAGTTAAACAATACCCAGTCTTGGCCGAGTTCTCTTCCTACTTTCCAACCTGCTTTTCTGAACTCAAAAATACCTGTCTACAAAAAAGCATAAAAAGTTTAAGCACTCGTTTTTGGTTACCTTCTCCGGACTGCAGCCGGAATGTTGAATGCTGACTTTCCACTGAACATTCCGTTCCTCACAAGTCCCCACGCCCTTCTGTTAATGAGGGCACCAGGCTTGAAACCTCACTTGACTCCTCACGTCCATCACGGCCCAGTTCTGCAGAGTCTTCTCCTTGAAACGGCTGTCCTCTTCCTTCCCCTTCTCCACAACCACTCAGACCTTGGGCTGCGGCGACTTAAATGGTTTCAGCAGCTCCCTAATGTCTGTGCGCCCCCGCCGTCTGCTTATGCTCCTTTCCGTGCCGCAGGAACATTCCACACCGAAGGCACTGTCCTTTCCCAGCATCCTGCTTCCCATTAAGGGCTCGTGAGTTCGTTTTTAGAACTGAATATCCATATTCCCTGGTTAGGTATTCGGGGTCCCTTTTCCATCTGTGTTCAGCCCAACTTTCTCACTTTAGCAGTGATGTGTGTGTAGACTGGCACTGTCCCTTCCAGAAGAGAGATCTCGGAGATCCCACACGAGCGGAGACAGGGAACATTCCGGACCAGCACTGGCCTATCCTGGCTGGGTATTTTCCCGGATGACATTTGCACGCAGTCAGTCCCGGCTACACCGTCCCCGTAGGTCAGAGAGTTGGAAGCGGTCTCAGCTGGCAATCCTGGGCTGGTAAGATGCTGAAGCCACACCACATACGGTGCGCCGCCACTCACAAGCAACAGTAACCTGCCTCACCTTACCCAGCTCCCTCACCTCTCAAGTGGGAGAGCTCTGATGTGCTCGGTCTATACTCTTTCCCAAGGGTACCTCGTGAGATCGGGCTTCAGGTGCCCCAGCGGGCGCTGGCTCGGCTACAAACCACACAGTGGCTGCCTTTCCTTCTCACTTCCAAACTTGCCAACAGCATCCTCTCCAAATACCAAAAAACTGTTTGCACTTGAATCCTTATCTCAGGGTCTCTTTCTGAGGGCACCCACGCCAAGATAATCACAGACAATCATGGACGGATGCGAACACGACACACACAAAACACACGCGCACGCACGTGCACATACACATATTTCCTTTTTTTTTTTAAGATTTATTTATTTATTTGACAGAGAGAGAGAGAGATCATAAATAGGCAGAGAGACAGGCAGAGAGAGAGGAGGAAGCAGGACATCCCAGGACCCTGAGATCATGACCTGAGCCCAAGGAAGAGGCTTAACCCTCTGAGCCACCCAGGCGTCCCACACACTCTTCCTTAATAATACAATTTAATGACTGCTTCCCTTCCCCTCACTCCTGTCCCTACTTTTCTATTGGCGTTCCCTGAGATCACCACCCAGGAAGAGTCCTATATCGAAATTCTTATTTCAGAGTCAGGTTCACTGCTTCTCTTAGGACTCCTGCTTAGTTAGTACTGAATTTGCAATTAATAGAAACATTTTTGCTGATATGAAATCCAGGAAAAAACACGTACACATATTTTGAAAAAGGTTTATGTATTCCTGTAAATAACCACTATCCTTTGTGAGTATAACTAACATGACCCAGTAATGAAAAAAATAATATGAAAGACTGATTTTCAAAGTGTTGCAGATTTCCCACAATTGAAAGACTTGTTACAGAGGATGTGATTTGGTCAAAACAAAAATCTTCTTTTCTTCTGAAATAAAATCAAAGACTTTGATTCATCCTCACAAAATACTCATGCACTTTGGCCCAGCTCTGTTCCCACCTAACCCACAATTAAAGCTTTTAAGAAACTCCTATTCTTCTCATCATGACCCCTTGCTTGTTTCCCCATGGTCATCAGCAATTAACCCCACGACATAAATAGGCCCTTAAATAAGTGAGGAGCTTTCAGTTTGTAAGTAACAGAAAATGCAATTCAAATTGGCTTATAAATAAACAGTAATGCCTCCTTACAGATGACTCGTTAATTGCAGAAATGATAATCACTCTATAGAAACTATAGATAGATAGATAGATAGATAGATAGAATATATATTCTACCTATATATAGAGAAACACTCTGGAGAAACTACACTAGACCCCGACCAGGTGATCAAAGTTAAGATCCCCAGTGAGGGTGGACAGATGCTACATTCCTCCTAACTTGACGCCCCAAGATTACAACCTCAGAGTGTATTCCAACAGGGGCTATGGAGCCTTGAATCCAATCACAAGCGAACAGTATATACAACCCCAACTGCGGGACATTAGATAAAAACCTAGACTCCACACAGAGATCGATGTCATGAAAGACAAAGAAGGACTGAAAAATCATTCCAGATTATAAACTCCTGAACCTCTGAAAAGACGTGACCCTTCACTGAAGCAGGCTATAGAGGACTATTGGCAACATTTAAAAATCAGTATCTGTCATTCTGATCAATGACTAAGCCTCTGTCTTGGACGATTTAGGACTGGGGGAATAAAGAGAACACCCGTGCTATTAAAAACAGCATATGGAAGTAGTAAGTGGTAACAGAATGTGAAGTCTACAAACAGGTGCCGATCAGTAAATCCGCATAAATGGTGAATAGGACTTCTCCGAACTCTCCTTACGACTTTTGGGAAGTTTGGCGTCATTTCAAAATACAGACTTAAAACTCAGTAAGTGGTCCAAGTGACCAAGGGACATACTGAAATCCACGTGCCACGCGATGTGGGCCAGTCCGTGGCTCCAGGCCTCCCACGAGGCCTTGTCTCCCTCCCTGGCTGTCTTCTGTCTCCCAATTCTGCCTTACTCGGGTCTGGGCTGGCCATGCTCGGTGTGGCCCGCGGGGACAAGAAAGTACCATCTCCCATCTTCAGAGCCCCACATCTACAGATCCAGAGACAGGTCAGGTCCCTAAGAAGGATGAGTGAGGGTCTTCTTTCCCAGAAACCCTTCCGTTGAGTTTGACCCTACTTGTTCCGAAACGCAAAATCTAATTAATTGAGATGAGACGCCAACCCTGATCTTTAGGACACAAAGTTGAAGCTCTCTGATGCAGCCTATACGACAGGGTTTTCCCCAGCCTGACCTTTATTCCTATTTCTGACCCCTCCCACGAGGCCACCCTCATACGCCACACCTTTGAATCACTGCAAGTCTGTTTAAAATGCCCCATTCACTACCTGATAAATGCTCTCTACCTCTCAAGACTCATTCCCAGGACCACCTGCTTTGCACAACTTTCCCTGGCCCCCACCACAAAGCCATCCCTTCTCTGGGCATCACAGCCCCTAGAAAAGTCTCCCATGACATTATGATTCCATG